>PVJS01008804.1:20446-52215 GCA_004027185.1 Glis glis | reverse complement strand
TAAAATTAAAATACAAAATTCGGGTTTGTAAACATCGGTTGGCCAAAGTCTATCCAGAGTCCTTCGTGACAGTGGAATGGAATGAATAATTAATTCACTACCTTATTGGTTTGCTGTGAGGGGGGAAATTCCAGAACACAGCTTTTATACTTTCACAGTAATTATATTCAAAAGATATAAAGTCAGTGCAGTTTTTTTTTTCCCCTAGTACAATTTTCAGCTCTTACCCCACTCCCAAGTGCCATAATTGAGATAATACTGGTTTGGAGACCTAGTACAGACTGGTCACAAGTGGCGCATAAAATCTGTAGGACTTCGGTACAGGTATTTCCAAATGGCGTAGTAGTGCACGGCAGCTGCTGTGGCCACAAACAGGTGCCAGATGGCATGGGCGAAGGGAATGATGCCATCGCTCTTGAAGAACACGACTCCCAGGCAATAAATTAAGCCCCCACAGGCAAGTTCGTGAAGTCCATCGGTGTTATTCTGTCGAGAGAGGGGGAAAAAATAAAAAGGGTTTGATGTTACTTTGATCTGACAAGTTACAGAGATAACTATGATTCTCCCAAAGGCCCCTGATTTTCTAGACAAGAAGAAGCTCGGTGTGAACAGAATCCTAACCTGTAGACACCAACCAAGCATTAAAAGTCCCTCATACTGGACCAGGAAGAGGCCCTCTGGATTGGCAGTCTTGGTATCCCTAAACAGTCACTTGACAGGCCCCACACTAAAAAGCAGCACCTTCTGCGCCTATATTGCACATTTAAGCAGACTGCAATCGTAGCCAGACACGGATGTTCCTTTTAACCAAGTACAATCCTTGGTTTCCATCTTCCCCTTTGAGAGCTTCAGGCAGCCAGGCCCAAGCTGCTCCGTTTACAATCTGCATCTCAGCCAGGTCTTTAACTTCCTTTGACCTCCTCAAACACCATCCTACACTGATTGCTCTGTGGAGACTTCCCCTGCTCGTGTGAACGCACAGCTTCCTCCTGGCTCACGCAGGACCAGACCCTGGAGATGTCCTAACCTCCTCCATGTCTCCAGGCCTTTTGGTCTTGGAGTCTGGGCATTTCTTAGTTGAGCAGGAAGTTAACAGTCTTGTTCATTTTAGGACAAAAATAATTTTTTTTTTGGTTGTTCTTGGTTTTCAAAGACTTGGGCCCATCTACAAGATTGAACTGGATTGTATGAATGAAAAGGGAGAGAAAAAAAAAGGCAGTGTTTAGAAGTTGATGAAGAAAGAAGCCGGTTCTCTGGATTCCCGAGGCCTAGGAAGAGAAAGGCCCCGGGTTCTGCAGGGTGAGTGGAAAGCTGAGCCCGGCTGTGCAGGGCCTTGGAAGGGGACAGGTGTGTGGGTGCCCCAGAGGCCTGGATACTGCTGGCAGCAGCCTTGAGCAGGTCCCTGTGGCCAAATCTGGCAAAAGCAAAGGGAAGCTCGATTGATCCACCTGCATTGGATGTATGTGTGGCCTGGACTAAAAGGGATACATAAAACAGCAGACCAGTGTGACTAAGGACCAGGTGTGAGGATCCAAGGCCAGGTGTGAGATCCGAGTTTTCAGAGTTCACACACACCTCCACAGTTTTTGCTGGATTAAAAGATGGGGAAGGAGCCAACCCAGATTCACTGATATCAGGTTTCTTCTTATCCTTGGTAAGAAGGAACTTCAGCCAGATTTTTCTTTAAGAAGTAAAAACAAAAATCAATATCCCCTTCTAAAGGCTAGAGAGCAACTCATACTCATGCTACGAAATTTTCTGCGTGTGCATTAGGAGAGGGTTAAGTCCTTCACTCTTCTAGGAGAGGGTTAAGTCCTTCATCAGGGGGGCACAGGACTCCTGAGTGGTAAGAGTCACTCATCTAATACAACGGCCTGACTTTAGAGGGAGGAGACGAGAGCCAGAGAGGTGAAGTGACCCCAAGTCATACCCAGAGATACCCCTTTTGGTTATGGCTTGGTTTTGACAGACACCCACTCTTTTTCTTTCTGTCAAAACAAGCAGGAAACCAAACCAAGTACATAGCTGGATCTGATACATTTTCAATTAATAGATAGTGCCTCAAAGCACATTATCTTATCAACTTTAAAAGACTAGAGCATAGTTAATTCTAAAACAAAGTGTTTTCTTTATTATCGACGCCATTATGGTTACTCAATGCCGGGCAATCTCAAAAGCACTTCCATGTACTTACTCATTTTAATCTCCACAGACCTAAATTAAGTACTATTATTACCTCCATTTTACAGATGAGAAAACTGAAACACTGATTAAGTAATTTGATCAAGGCCAAGTAGTATCCAAGGGCCGAGAGTCAGGATCTGAACTAAGGTGTTCTGGTTCTTGAACTTTCATGGGGGGTGGGGAGTGAGGGTATTAACATTTTTGATGACTAATTTATAGAATGCAATGCATAGATAAGTGACTATAACGGTATGACCTTTGATAACCATACACATCCTCAATACCCCCAAAGATCTGTGGCATCCCTTCCCAGTCATGGACACCTCCAGCTACCAAGGCAAGCACTGATCTTCTGTCACCAAAGACTAAGTCCATCTGTTCTAGAACTTCACACAAATGGAACTGGATTATATGCACATTTCTGTCTCTGGCTTCTTTTCTGTCCAACATGTTTTCTGAGATTCATGCATGTATTTCATGTATATTCATTCATTCCTTTTTATTGCTTAGTAGTCCACTGACTTATTTAACATAATTTATTATTTCTATGTAGGGGCTACTACAAATAAAATATTTATATTACTTTACAAGTCTTTTTGTAGATGAATGGTGTTATTTCTGTTGGGTGATACTTGGTCTAGTCGCAGGATAAATATATATTTAACTGAACACTTTTTCAAAAGCTTACTAGATACTTATATAAAAGTTATATGGTTTTCTAGACACTTTATAGTGTTGGCTTTACAGCTAGATCTATGAGATACCTCAAATTAATTTTTGTGTATAGTGTGAAGTTGAGGTTCACATTTGTTCTAAACCATCTGTTGATAAACTTCCCTTTTCCTACTGAACTGTTTTAATGGCAAATATAAACAAATGCAATTACTTCTTTTGTTTCAACCTTGCATCCTATTAACTTGCTCAATTTGCTCCTTAGTTCAAGTAACTTTTTGTAGATCCCTTATGATTGATCATATACACATGATCAATGTCATTTGTGAACAGAAACAATTTCATGTATTCTTTTCCATTTCGTATGCCTTTTAGTTCTTCTGCTCACCTTACTGCATGGCTAGGCCCTTCCACTAATATCAAATAGAAGTAGCAAAAGTAGGCCGGGAGTGGTGGCGCACGCTTGTAATCCCAGTACTTTGGGAGGCAGAGACCGGAGGATCCGGGTTCGCGGCCAGCCTCAGCTCTCAATCTCTCTCTCTCTCTCTCTCTCTCTCTCTCCCTCCCTCCCTCCCTCCCTGTGTCTCTCTCTCTCTTTCTCTCTCTCCTTAGTGAGGCCCTCCGCAACTTTGTGAGACCCGGTTTCAAAATAAAGTATAAAAAAAAAATAGGGCCGGGGGCGTAGCACGGAGGTAGAATGCCCCTGCGTTCAATTCCCGGTACCGCAAAAAAAAAAAAAAAAAAAAAAAAGGAAGACACTCTTGCCTTGTTCTCAATATTCAGTCTTTCACCATTAAGTAATTCACAGAATACTTGATCAGATTTATGAAGTTTACTAGTTTGCTAAGATTTTTTAAAAAATCATGATTAAATACTGAATTTTATCAAATGTTTTTTCTGCATCTATTTAAACGACCAATGTTTTTTCTCCTAGATTCTCTTAATATGATGAATTTCAATGGCTGATTTTTTAAATGATGTACCAATCTTGTATTCTTAGAATAAAGCTAACTTGGTTATAATGGATTATTCTTTTTATGTATTGATGAATGAGATCTGTTAATATTCTGTTGGAGTTTTTTTCTGTTTCATGAAGAAAACTGGCTTGTAGTTTTCTTTTCCTGTAATATCTTTGTATGATTTTGGTATCAGGGTAATATTGATCTCATAAAAGGAACTGGAAAAGTATTCCCTCCACTCTACTTTCAAAACAGTTTGTGTAGGATTGGTATTATTTCTACCTTATATATCTGATAGAATGTATCAGTGAAGTTATCAGGACCTGGGGTTTTCTTTGTAGGAAGTTTTTTAATTAATGGGTCTAATTTCTTTAAAAGATAGTTAGCCAGATGTTTTATTTCTTCTTGAGTTTGCTGTGGGGTAGACTGCCTTTCAAGAAATCTGTCCATTTCATCTAAGTTGTTATATTTATTAGTATAAAGTTATTCATAACACCCTCTTATGCTTTTAGTACCTGTAGCATCTATAGTGATATTCCCTAACTTATTCCTGTTATATTTTCTCTATTTCTTGATCAGTACCTAAGTTTTATCAATTGTAATTTTTTCAAAGAAATAACTTTTGGCTTAATTGATTTTCTCTATTTGTTTATTCATTTTTCTGCCTTCCTGATTTCCAGTCTTTATTTCTTCACAGCTAGTTATCTTGAGGTTAACTTGCTCTTTCTTCTTAGAGTAAGGCAGCAGCTTGGATCATTGGTTTTAAAACTTTCTTCATTTCTAATTGTGTTTGAGTTCTTCGAGAAACAGAAGCAACAGGACATGTGTGTGCTCGTGTGTGAGGGTGTGTGTATTGATTTATCTTAAGGAACTGTCTCGTGTGGATATGGGGGTGGCAAGTCTGAATTCTGCAGGTGGGCTGGTAGGCTGGAGCTCCAGGCAAGGGGCAATGTTGCGGCCTGAGTCCAAAGGCAGGCTAGAAGCAGAATGGATGGGTTGAGGCCCACACACATTATGAAGAATAATTTGCTGTACTCAGCGTCTACTGAGTTAAATGTCAATCTCACCTTCAAAGTACCTTCACAAGTACCTAGAATGGTATTTGACAACTATCTGGGTACTATGGCCTAGCCAAGTTGACATAAACTTAACCATCACACTAATATAAGCATCTAAGCATACTCATGTAAGCATCTATAACATTCCCTTCCTCACAGTGCCGAGGCTGCATTCCACAAACTGCTAGCTTGTATTTGCATTATTATTTAGTTCAAATACCCATGAATTTACTTACAAATATTTGGGGATTCTCCACTTCTTTTTTTTTGCGGTACCGGGGATTGAACGCAGGGGCGTTCTACCTCTGAGCTACACCCCCAGCCCTATTTTTTATACTTTATTTTGAAACCGGGTCTCACCAAGTTGCAGAGGGCCTCACTAAGTAGCTGAGGCTGGCTGCGAACCCGGATCCTCCGGTCTCCGCCTCCCAAGTACTGGGATTACAAGCGTGCGCCACCATGTCCGGCTTCTCCACTTCTTTTTTATTGCATGATATCAATTCTTTGAGATTCATTAAGGACTATTTTTACAGCCCCAGTTTATTATCTACTTTGACCAAATGAATTTGTATATTGCAGTGTTTGGGTATTCCGACATGCCAATCAAGATAACTTGATTGTGTTGCTCAAATCTGCTATCCTAACTGCTTCTTTTGTCCGTGTGTTTACTTGTTCAATTACTGAGAGAGGTGTTAAGATCTCAACTGTAATTGTGGATTTCTTTCTCCTTACTTCCCTAAGATTTTGTTTCATGTATTTTGAAGCTCTATTGTTAAGTTACGTGCCCACTTAGGATTGTTCTGTCTTCTTAAAATGCCCTTTATCGTTATGAAATGCTGCTCTTAATCTCTAGTAATAGTCTTTGTCTTTGATATCTACTTTGCCTGAGGTTATATAACCACTTCCGCTTTCTTATGATCAGTATTTTCCCAACATATCTGTTCTATCCTTTTACCTTTAACCTCTCTGTGTCTTCATATTTTAAAGTGTGTTTCATGAAAACACATATGCCTGAATCTTGCTAGGTTTCTTCTGAAAATTTTTGCTTTTTATTTTATTTTTTTTTTTTTGCGGTACCGGGGATTGAACCCAGCGGCGTTCTACCTCCGCACTACACCTCCGGCCTATTTTTTTATACTTTATTTTGAAACCGGGTCTCACGAAGTTGCAGAGGGCCTCACTAGGTAGAGAGAGAGAGAAAAAGAGAGAGTGAGCGAGCTGAGACTGGCCGCGAACTCGGATCCTCCGGTCTCCACCTCCCAAAGTACTGGGATTACAAGCGTGTGCCACCATGCCCTGCTGAAATCTTTGCTTTTTAATTGGTATGTTCAGTTCATTTTCATTTAATCATTATTACATATAATATATAAGATTATTGACATGGTTGAGTTCAAGCCTCTCATCTTACTATTTGTTTTCATTCGTTCTTGGTTTCCATTTTCCTCTTATCCTGCCTTCTTTTAGATTAAATTGAGTAACTCTGATGTTCTATTTTATCTTTTCTCTTGGCCATTTAGCTATAAACTTTATTTTTTTTTGTTGCTGATGGTTGTTCTATGTATTACAGAGTTCATCCTTAACTCATCACAACACACCTTTATTATTACACACCTCCCACACAAGGTTAAGACCTTTACAACAGAATACTACTTCTCCATCCCCATCCTTTATAAGCATATATTTTACTTCTACATACGTTATAACCCTTCACTAGCCTTTTGAATAAATTCAGAATTATGTGTCTTGTATTCACTTACAAACCTATCATTTCCAGCACTTTTATTTTTCGCATTACTGTTATGAGTTACCTTCAGCTTGAAGTGGACAGGTGTTTTCCCTTTCGGCATGTTAAAGATGGCGTCACGCCGTATTCCTACCTCCGCTGATTCTGCTGATACGTCTGCGGTCATGCTTCTCACCTTGCTTTTGTTCTCTGGCTGATTTTAAGATTTTGTGCCTCACCCTTGTTTTCTGGTGATCTGACTATGATGTACTCAGGTACAATTTTCTTTGTTTATCCTGTTTGGGCTCTTCTGTGCTTTGTGGATCCGTGGGTTGATATACTTCATCGCGTTTGGGAAAACGTCAGCCATCCTCTCTATTACACTTCATTAGACCACTTGGGATTGTCCACCAGCTACTAAGTTTCTGTTCCTTCGCATCATGCCTGTTGTTCTTTCATGCTTCTATTGATCTGGCTTCAAGTTCACCAACCTTTTCTTCTGCTGTAACCGATCTATTGTTAAACCTCTCCTATAAAAATGTCTTTCAAGACAGCAGATTTTAGATGTAGAATTTCCATTTGGTTTCCTTAGTGTAGTCTCCACTAATTTTCTGGGATTCCTCCTGTTTCCACATTACTTGGTAATGTCCTTGCATGCAAATTTCAGCCTTTCTGTCATCTTTGGATCTGTTTGTCTTCACCTGTTTTCCTTAGGTACACTGTCATTTCTCTGCTTCTTACCTACCTGGCAATATTTTTATCTAGATGGTGGAGCCAAGTTATTACAAGTGTAGGTTTTGTTGTCATCCTTTGAAGAGAGTTGAGCCTCGTTCTGGCAGGCAGTTTATTTACTGGAGGCTCAATTTTTACTTGTCAAGGTCTGTTCTGGGCTGGTGTTATAGTAGTTGTAGAGCAGCCCACAACCAAGGGCTACAGTAGCTCCGCTAAGGTGTGGCTTTGGGAGGGTCAACTAAATGCTTGTGATGTTCACTATGGTCTCTTCACAATGTTACCAGCACTGGGCACCTCGTGGAATCTCCATTTACGTCATGGCCTTCAAATACTTATTCTTAGCCAGGGCTGTCAGAGTCTTGCCCTGAACAAATTCAGCTTGATATCTGGTCAAGGAAACGCTCTGTAGACTTCTAGAGCCTCTTCTCTCAGCAGGTCCCTCCTCTCCCGGTCCCTGCCCGACATGCTGTCTCAGCAACCTGAAATGCAGCTTTCTGTTTCCTGCATCTGGACGCTGCTCTCAGCCCCACTTCCTTCTGCTGCTATTTGGAAAGTGTCCAGGGAAACAAATGGGGAGAATTCAAGGCTCAGTTTTTTGGTGCCTCTTCCCTCAAGGATCACAATCCTATACTGTCCACATACAATGCCAAAAACCAGTTGCTTTTGTTCTTTTCCCAGTTTTATAGTTTTTTTTTTTTTTTTTATGGCAGCAGGGTTGTCTTATACCCATGGCTTTGACCAAAACCAAAGCTCTGAGTCTTCACTTGTACTGTGACTTTGGTAGTTGTGAGGGTTCATGTGGCCTGTTTTGATAGAGACTGTCTGGCTCTCCAGCTTCATCACAAGATTCGTGCCACCTGCAGGCCTGCCCCACCATGCACACAGCACACACGCACACTCAAGCCTGCCCCACCATGCACGCAACACACACACACACTCAAGCCTGCCCACCGTGCACAGAGCACACACACACTCAAGCCTGCCCACCGTGCATACAACACACATACACACTCAAGCCTGCCCACCGTGCACACAGCACACACGCACACTCAAGCCTGCCCATCGTGCACAGCACACACGCACACTCAAGCCTGCCCACCGTGCACACAGCACACACGCACACTCAAGCCTGCCCATCGTGCACACAGCACACACGCACACTCAAGCCTGCCCTCCATGTTCAACTCTTCAAAGATGCCAGAGCTCCACCCCAGTCCAGGCTTCCTTCATGTGTTCTCTGTCTCACCCCGACGCTCTCTTTGGCTCCTACTCGTCTTTCCAGATCAGCTTAGCTATCCACTTCCTCTGGTGTTTGTCTGGGGTTCCCATAGCAGCCTACATTTTCCCCAAAGACATAAAATTTCATTATAGCCTCTTATTGAATGGGAATTGTATTGCCTGCTGGATTCTAAGCTAAGAAGGGCAGTGTGGGGATTATCCTGCTTGATCATAAACTTCAGTCACCACCTACTGTGTCACCTAGGAAAATGCCAGTTACAGATGTGAGCTAGTAAAAATACTGGATAAACCTGCTCTTCTGACACCCAGAGGGGACTTACTTGAAATTCCAACTCTAGTGATTAGTAACCTATCTACACAGACTTCACTTACATTGCTCTGGGTGTCCTGAAGTGCCCTCTAACTATATGGCTGTCATGGCCGATTTCCTAATTTCAGTCACTTGCCTCCCTGTCCTCACTGTTCTCTGTTGCCACTGTCAACTAAACTATAAATACTTTTGGTGCTAGGTAATTATCAAAGCCATCATAAACCTCTATGTCAAAGAAATTATTTTGTTACATTTTCATAAGACATATTACCTAAAAAGCAGGACCATGTTTTAACTCCCTCATATTTTTATGACCAGGGTAAGCACTATATATAGTAGAACTGTGTCGCATGTGTGCGTCTGTGCGTGTGTGTGTTTTACTGGGAATTGAACCCAGGGGCATTCTATTTCTGAGCTATACTCCCGGGCCTTTTTATTTTTTATATTTATTTATGTATTTATTTATTTGTGGTACTAGGGATTGAATTCAGGAGGATTCTACCTCTGAGCTACACTCCTAGTCCTACCAACCCTATTTCATTCGTTTTTTTTTTTTCTTTCATGGTACTGGGGACTGAACCCAAAGGCTTTCTATCTCTGAGCTACATCCCCAGCCCTATTTTATTTTTTATTTTGAAACAGGATCTCACTAAATTGCAGAAGGCCTTGCTAAGTTGCTGAGGCTGGCTGCGAACCTGTGATCCTCCTGTCTCAGTCTCCCAAGTACTGGGATTACAGGTATGAGCCACTGTGCCTGGCTGAACTATGTGCTTCTAATGTGCCTATGAACTTAGGTGTGAAATCACAAGTACAGTTTTTCTGACCACTGACGCCTAGGAAGAGAGTTAAAACTAAACATCTTGGGGTCTCTAATTAATACAGTGCCTAATGCCAAAAATGTAGAGTATAAAACACTGGAGTACATAGCTAAAGGCACAAGTAATCAGTTGGATCAAACTATGAAGTTGTAATAAAATGTTTTTGTTACAAAGTGACAGATATATACCGATTTCTCAACAGTAATTCAATGTGAAAGGGAATTCAAAATATATACACGTAGCTGGGTGTGGTGGCACATACTTGTAATCCCAGTACTTGGGAGGCTGAGAGAGGAGGATCACAGGTTCAAAGCCAGGCTCGACAACTTAGTGAGGCTCTGAGAACCCTAGTGAGACCCTGTTTCCAAATAAAGAAATAAAATCGGGCTGGGGAAGTAGCTTGGAGGTAGAATGCCTCTGGGTTCAATCCCCAGTACCAAAAAAAAAAAAAAAATATATGCATGTAACTGCCTACCAAAAGTAAGGGAACACTTCTACCTATGAAAGTTCCCAAAAGACATTTTTAAGCAAAGTTTAAAAAAAGTACTTTCCTTTCAAAGAGAAATATTACAACTTAAAAGCGAGTAAAACATTAAAAAGTCCCTTCACCATGATCAAGTTGGTTTCATTCCAAGGATGCAAGGATGGTCCAAGGTACACAAATCAATACATGTAATATAGCACGTGAATACAATCAAGGATAAAAATCACAGCATCATCTCAGTAGACGCAGAAAAAGCCTGTGATAAAATTCAGCATCCTTTTGTGATAAAAGCCCTGAATAAATTAGGTGTAGAAGGATCACACATCAACATAAGAAAGGCTGTATATGACAAATGCATAGCTAACATCAAACTAAATGTGGGGAAACTGTAAGGATCTCCTCTAAGGAACAAGATAAGGGTGTCCACTTTTACCACTCTTATTCAATATATTACTAGAAGTTTTAGCAAGAATAATTGGGAAAGAAATAAAAGGTATACAAATAGGAAAAGAGGAGGGCAAATTATCCCTCATGATATGATCTTACATATAGACAATCCAAAAGACCCCACCAAAATCTTTTAGATCTGATAAACAAATTTGGTAAAGTAGCAGGATATGATATCAACATACAAAAAACAAAACAAAACAGTAATATCGCTTTGCACCAATAATATACTCACTGAGAAAAAAACCCCATTCACAATAGCCTCAAAACAAATAAAATATTTAGGAATAGACCCAACTAAAGATAGGAAAAAGCTCAACAATGAAAATTACAAAACACTGAAGAAATAAATTGAAGACATTAGAAGATAAAAAGACCTCTCATAATCATGGATTGGGAGAATCAATATTATTAAAGTAGCCACACTACCTAAAGTAAGCTACAGATTTAATGCAATCCCCATCAAAATACAAATGACATTCTCCACAGAATTAGAAAAAGCAATCCTAAAATTCATATAGAAGCCCAAAAGACCCCAAAGAGCCAGAATCATCCTGAGGAAAAAAAAAATGCTGAAAGTTTCATAATACCTGATTTCAAAATATACTATAGAGCCACAGTAACAAAAACAGCATGGTACTGGCATAAAATCAGACACATAAACCAATGGAACAGAATATAGGACCCAGAAATAAATCTATGCATCTTCAGTCAATTGATTCTCAATAAAGGTGCCAAATACATACATTGAAGAACAGCCTCATCAAGAAATGGTGCTGGGGCCGGGCGTGGTGGCGCACACTTGTAATCCCAGTACTTGGGAGGCAGAGACCAGAGGATCCCGGTTCGCGGCCAGCCTCAGCTACTTAGTGAGGCCCTCTGCAACTTCATGAGACCCGGTTTCAAAATAAAGTATAAAAAATAGGGCCGGGGGTGTAGCTCGGAGGTAAAACACCCCTGAGTTCAATCCCCGGTACCGCAAAAAAAAAAAAAAAAAAGAAAGAAATGGTGCTGGGAAAACTGGATAGCCATGTGTATAAGATTGAACTAGACCCTCAATCTCTCACCCTGCACAAAAATCAACTCAAAAATGGATCAAAGACCTTAATGTAAGACTTTCGAATCTGAAACTGTTAGAAGCAAACATAGGGGAAATACTTCAAGGTACTGGCATAGGCAATAATTCCTGGATAGGACCCCACTAGCTGAGGAAACCAAAACAGGAATTGACAAACAGGATTATATCCAGTTAAAAAGATTCTGCTCAACAAAGGAAACATCAACAGTGAAGAGATAACCTATATAATGGGGGAAAATCTGAACCAACTATCACCTGATGGAGGTTTAATATCCAGAATATATAATGAACTAAAAAACTTAACAACAAAGGAACAAGTAATCCAATTTAAAAAGGAGAAAATTATTGGAATAGATACTTCTGAAAAGAAGAAGTACATAGTAGTTCTCAATAGTACTTCTCAAAAGAAGGCTGGAGATGTGGCTCAGAGTGCTTGCCTAGCATGTACAAGGCCCTGTGTTCAATCCCCAGCACCAAACACCCAAAAAGTAGTAAAATGGTCTATAATGGGAAAAAAATGCTCGATATTGTTAGACATCAGGGATTTAAAAAGAAATAACTACGATTACAAAGCTGCTTCTTACCATCGATGTCACCACCAAGGCTGGAGAAAATCCCATTGTGAGATAGAAAAAGAGCTCAACCACTTTATACCTGCAGGAACGGAAATGCAGTTAATTTTATTTAAGCATTTCTTTGATACTTAGATCATTTACATACCAGCTTTTCCTTTTATTTATTTTGAAAAAAAAAAACACACAAACTTTGAAGTATTCAAATGAAATGCACTCCCCAGTCTCTAGCTCTCTACCTAAGATAGCAGTACTGAGTAACAGTGAACTCGCATTTCTTTTAGGACCGAAAAAGCATCAAGATCCAAATGCTACCTAGAAAATGTTTTCAGCCAAAAGTAGTCCTAATTGATTTCAATCCACCTTACAGCTTTCTCTTTCTTATCCTAGACTGGTTGCTTATATTACCATTTCAATCCAGAGCTATGGGAAAGTGACATTATAATGGGGATGCAGTTTGGGGTAGTTTACTGGGGCAATGTATTCGAATAGCAGCCCTAAGGAAAAGGGATGTATTTTGTTTGTCTCTTCACTTTGCTTTTGTACAAACTCCAATTTGTAAGGCTCATTAGATCAGGCTACAGAATACCTAAAAGCTCTAAGAAACACGCTGCATTAAAATTTGACATGTTTCTGCATGATCAATCTAGACTATACAGTCCTTCAAGGCAGGAACCAAGTTTTATTTCTGTTTGGATCAGCAGGGCCCGGAACAATGCTTGATATAATTTAAGCACTCTCTAATGTCTGCCAGACTGAACGGCCAAGGGTGACTCACTTCATTCTCAGTGTTTTATATTCAAAACTGACTGGGAAGTAACCACATCAGGGGAAGAATAGGTTCAAGGGTTGGCTTATACCAGAAGGCCTGGACTAGGAGAAATGACAGCTGCCTTACTTTACTTCCTATTTTATCCAAGGACATAATTTAGGGGTTTGAGCCCCCGAAGCAAAGTGTTCCCTTGGATTTATATATACTGTATAATCCTAGACAGCATTGTTAATTATGGTCAAAAGGTATTGAAGTTAATTTTTTTTTTTTTTTGGTACTGGGGATTGAAACCAGGGACATTCTACCTCTGAGCTACACCCCCAGCCCTTTTTACTTTTTATTTTGAAACAGGGTCTCACTAGGTTGCTGAGGATATTGCTAAGCTGCTGAGGCTGGCCTTGAACCTGAGCTCCTGACTCAGCCTCCCAAGTACTGGGATTACAGGCATGTCCCACCATGCTCGGCTTTAAGTGAATTTCAAAGGCAGAGAGAAGTTAAGTGAAAACTACCATTTTTTTCTGAAAGAAGAAAATAATTTAATACTCTCTGACAAACACAAATTATGTTACATTCTAAGAGTCATTCTGCCCATCACAATAGATAAAGAACTTAATGAACTATAAGTTAATAAATCCAATGACAATGATTTCATGATTGTGAGTTTCTCAAATTCAAGCATATGAGATAATAAAAACAGCTATGGAATAGGAATGAAGATACCTGGGCCCTGATTTCCAGATGAGCCACTTACTTGATACATGTCCTAAATGTTATCAACTTTTAAGCACAAAGCTAGAATAGATGACCTTGAAGGTCTCCTCTTGGTAAATTTCAATAAGGCTTTCTTTCTATATTGCTCAACACTTATGACTATGGGCTACGAATATGGGATTTATTTATTTTTTTTTTTTTGTGGTACCAGGGATGGAACCCAGGGGTGTTCTACCTCTGAGCTACACCCCGGCCCTATTTTTTATACTTTATTTTGAAACCGGGTCTCACGAAGTTGCAGAGGGCCTCACTAAGTAGCTGAGGTTGGCCGTGAACCCGGATCCCTCCGGTCTCTGCCTCCCAAGTACTGTGATTACAAGCGTGCGCCACCACGCCCGGCCTTGAATAAGGGATTTAAAGACTGTGTCCCAGGTCTAGGATCTTTAGAGTTTAGACATCCTTCCAAATGGTCCTTTTCTCAAGGAAGCCTATTTGGAACACACTCTAGGTTCCTATGTAGGTAAGTGTGCTGGGCATTTAATATCTATTACTTTTAATCTTCATAGAAACCTTGAAAAGGGGTTATTTTCCTTGTGTGTGACTGTGCATCATAGAGGATAAGGTTTAAGGTTAGATAGCCCCTGAAGGAGAAATGAAGTCGCACTGACTCCAAGATGACTGGCCACATTGTCCCTCATTAACATCATATCATACATATGCCATTCGCTTCTTCGTACAACAGTCTGTCTACCAATAATGAATACCAAGTAGCTTTAAAGAGTTATTAAAAATAATATATCTTCTATTTATGTATTTCTACTATTTTGAAATGCAAATGTGAAGGAAACTGTATTGTAATGCAGGTAAAATTTAGGCAGTCAATTTTAAAACTATCAAATGTAAATTATTTTCTCTTACTTTTCATGGTAGAGAAATACATAAATGGTTCCTCCAGCTGCCATGAGCCAGATAAACCAACGCATATGAGATGCCAGAGGTCCAAGTTCACGGAGATTTAACCTACAAATGTAAACACGACAATAAAGAACAGAAGGGGTAAATGAAGGGAACTCACACAACTTGTGTTTTCCTCTAGTCACTGAAAACCGAGAAAATTCTAGGGTAAGAAGAGCAGGAAGAGAAGGCACTCAACACAACAAGGAGGCACTTGGGCAATTTGGGTAAAATTAAGAATTCAAAGATAAAATTGTCAGTTGACCTTTAAGACTTGAATCATTTCCAGCATAGTTTAAAAATAGAACTAGCTAAAAATAGGCATAGAGAAGTGAGCCCCACCACACTGAGACTACCCAGGCTTTACTCCTGGGGGCAGACTGAGGTAAAGGCTGCTAGCCTCTTTATTTCTGACCATGTGTTTGGGAGCAGATTGCTTACAAAGCTTAAAGACAGCCCTGAACAAAATTTTGAACCCAGATCATATACCCACAGTAGACACCTAATACACAGACCACATGTTTCCATCATCAACCTATCAGCAAGACAGCACATGAGAAGAGGCATCCCAATCATTTTATTAGAATTTAACCATGTTCTGTTGTGAGGTCTGAATTTTACTAATTCATTTGTACTAATGTCCTATTAAGAATATGAATTTGCTGCAATCAGAACATTGGCTATAACTTTAAAATTAATATTTTTTCAAATGGAAAAGGTCCTACTTGCATATCTAGAACTACATGTGAACAAATTGCTTACTTTGATATTTGATTCCTCAGCTCACTTTATTTTTTACTTATTTACTTATTTTAAATTGAAGTGTACTTCACAAAAACCTTTAAGTATTCTTATTCCAATAGGAATCAGACCTATAATTTAGTAAAAGGTATTAGGGAGAGCTAGTGCTTACTTTTTAACTCTAACAGATAATTACATTTCTTTGGCATGGCTGAGGCTGCGTTAGCCATAGTCTAGAGGCCTACCGTTTCTAGTAACCTTAGTAGTTGATGGCATAATATGAACTTCTGAGTATTTAAAACTGGACCTTGTCTTGATAGAGGAAAACTAATGTTTCCTTAATTATGGGTTTCAAAGCAACATAGGATTGTATTTGATCTGTACCAAGAGGGAAGTAAGAGCAAAGATACTGAAAGAATGCTAGGTATTTTAAACAGTTAACTAACTTGGTTAGTTTGCTTACTCAGATAGCAAAAGGAATGAGAAATGTGCTAGTGTATAGCACCTACGGTGCTGTGAAGAAAACTGAAGACAAATGGTATAAGGGTCAAAAGGAAGCTTCCTTTCCTCCTATATATTCGCAGCACTATTTATTTGAACAGTTCAATTTCCACGTATTCTGAATAGCAACAGATACATGAAAAGACTATAGAAGGTGGAGGTTATATGTTTAAAAATGAGCATGCTACCTACACATGAGTTCATAACACCTACTTCCTCTTGAGCAATCCAGTGCTCAGATACTCACTCTAAACAGCAGCAATATTTTCCCCTTCAAATCTACAACTGACCCAAGTAAATCAAACTGGAAGAAAGGATTCATGTACATATGAGTTTGGGGGTGGGGCGGAGTGTATATGAGAGCTGGGGACAGGGACAGGAAGAAGAAGGGAAGGAGGAATGAGGAACTCTAATCATACAAACACTGTCATCGAGACCAGAAAGATTTTATCTTACCACGGAGTATAAGAAGCCGCAATGAAGAAATAGATTACCATTCTATCACACATGTGGAAGCACTGCTCCACTGTCCTGGTAAGGGAGAAAAAACAAGTTAAGACGGATTTAAAAAAAAAAATTTCAGACTGGAAGTATGGGTTATCACTCCACTATGTTGCAATTTCCACTCCTGTTCTGGTTTCTCATGGCATTTAATTAATTAATTAACTAATTAATTAATTATTTTTGTGATCCTGGGGATGGAACTCAGGGGCCTCTCGCAGACCTGTTTTTTTATTTTTTATTTTGAAACAGGGTCTCACTAAGTTGCTGAGGCTGGCCATGAACCTGCAATCCTCCTGTCTCAACCTCCCAAGTACTGGGATTACTAGCGTGCCCCACCACGCCTGGCTTCCTCATGGCATTTTTAACTTGACCTTCAAAGCTACTTTTTAAAAAATAATACGAAGCCACACGTCGAGAGTTTTTTTCTTTTTTTTTGCGGTACCGGGGATTGAACCCAGGGGCGTTCTACCTCCGCGCTACACCCCTGGCCCTATTTTTTATACTTTATTTTGAAACTGGGTCTCACGAAGTTGCGGAGGGCCTCACTAAGTAGAGAGAGAGAGAGAGAGAGAGAGAGAGCTGAGGTTGGCTGCAAACCTGGATCCTCCGGTCTCTGCCTCCCAAAGTACTGGAATTACAAGCATGCGCCACCACGCCCAGCTGTCAAGAGTTTTTTATTGCTTTTTTAGATTGTACACACGACGGATATTCTCACCATGTATGAGACACAGGGACAAAGCCCCATTACAGTTAGGAAGTCTCAAGTGATCAAAATAAATCAAATCTGTCTTTCTGACATTTTACATTTCTTTCAGAGCACCAGCATTAGGCTTTGCCTCACCACACACACAGTGTTGACCAAAGCTGACTTATGAGGACTTGTCTTAGTCAAGAAGTAAAAAATACATTTGTGAGAAAGAGTAACTTTGAGTCTACTACACAGAAGCTACAACTTACCCCCAGATCATCATTTAGGTCACAGGTCTAAAGAAGCAAACACTAGATCAACGCTTCTCAGATTTAACTACATATTACAACCACCTGGAGAGCTTAGCAAATGTAGTCATGGAATCCAGTTCAGAACATTCTATTTTATTTTATTTTTTTAATTTTTTTTTTTTTTTGCGGTACCGGGGATTGAACCCAGGGGCGTTCTACCTCCGCGTTACACCCCCAGCCCTATTTTTATACTTTATTTTGAAACTGGGTCTCACGAAGTTGTGGAGGGCCTCACTAAGTAGAGAGAGAGAGAGAGACAGAGAGAGAAAGAGAGAGAGAGAGAGACAGAGAGAGCTGAGGCTGGCCGCGAACCCAGATCCTCTGGTCTCCGCCTCCCAAAGTACTGGGATTACAAGCGTGCGCCACCACGCCCGGCTCAGAACATTCTGTTTTACAAGAGCTAGAAAGTAGAGGAAAGGAGAGAGTGTTTGTTGTCGTTGTTGTTGTTTTCCTAAACTCCTGGGATGACTGTGATTCCTAGCAAGGTTTGAGGCCTTCTAACTATGTATTCTAAATTGTCAGATGTTGTTAGAGCAGGGAGTCAGACCTAGAATTTGATTTAAGATCTGACACCACTTCTCTGATTTTGCCTTTCCTCGTAAGTAAGATGAGAATAATCTCTTTCTTATTGAGTATGTGGAGGAGCATTAGATGTGATAATGTGGGCCAGATATTTAGTACAGAACCTAGCATACAGTAGCACCTCGTACATGCTCAATAAATGCTATCTCCCTTCTCTCTTCTATTTAAATTAAGGCTTTGTTTGGATATTTAGAAAAACGCAATGCAGAGCAACAATCTACACGTGGCTTATGATTCTAGCAATACTATTTCAAGGTTCAAGAGAGTCTGGTTTCTACTACACCTTCTTCTCCAGCCTGTGGCAGGGAGGCCCTGCATACTGAAGTAGGCATCTACAACTCTTTATTGATTCAGAAATCTAGACATCAAAGCCAAGTCTGCCGAGGCAACCGCAAGCGATGGAGTGTGCCAAGAAGATAATGAAGTGCTCTGCTTCCAGACTGGCCTCTGGGCTCCGTGACAGTGCGCCCTGAGGAGCACAGTATAGGTACTTTGTGGTGCTCTTTCTCTTGTGAGCATGTCCCTTGTGATTCAACACTGTGGTTTTATTTTAAGCCCAGGGAATTGTCACCTTATAGGAAAGGAAAGCAGACTGCAACCTGTATGCAAGATTGTGACAAACATGGTAGTAACAAAAACAAAGACAAAACCCAGGACTTGGGAGTGAGGTCTCGGGATGATCCTAATTCTGCAGGTCTCACCGACGTAGACAAGTCAGGTCACTTCTCCGAGCCTCAGTCTCTCAACTGAGAATTAAGGAATTTAGATTAAAGAGTCTCCTTCCAGCTCTAAAACTCCATGATTCTACATGTGACAAAACCAGCAATCATCTCATAAATCCCAAATCCTGCTTGCAAATGAAGCATACTTTTTAATATTAGATTGTTTTAATAGTTTGAGAATTTTTTTTTTCAGTCTATAAAGCCAAAAGTTATTTTCAAGTATTACTTGTTAAATTGCCTTTAGTGGGCTCCAAATCCTTCTTTTGGATAAGAAATGTTGCCCTCTTAAATTTAATCTATTAGATTATTGCAGAACCCATGTTCCTACCTAGGTATTGTACTGCTCCTTCTGCAGTTATCCAAATAAATCCTTCACTCAGAGAAGGAGCGCTTTTATGTTCTTTGCAGTAGGCCAAGCGCCTATCAAAGTATTGTTTGAAATGTGTCTGACAGTTAACGATAGCAAAATACGTGAATTTTGTTTGAATATACATAGAACTTCATTCTGAAAGCTCAACTTCACAAAACGGTAAACCCTGTCAGACACCTCCTTCCATCACACAGTCCTAGTCTTTTGTAATTTCCAAAATCATTTCCACATGCATTATCTTACTCATCTATCACAGTAGCCTGTGAGTCAGGCATCTTAATTCTTGTTTTAGTGATGAAGAAACCCAGGCTCCGTGAGGTCAAGTGGCTTGCCCAAGGTTAAGGGGCAGGGCTGGGCCTCAAAGCCCACCTGCTCACGCCAAGTTGATTGTGCTTAGTCACTAACCCATGGCTACTGCTCTCGTCCTATCCTTGGTGGGCTTGATGGAATTAGAAACTGCTCTCAGGATTTTAAGTTGTAAATCTTGAGGAACTAGTGAGGTGTTGTTCATAGTTATTTAGCAAAAGCTTGCTTTCTTAGATGTGTAAGTGGGGTATGGTCCTCAAACTCTGTCCTACCCAAAGAATCTGTCCTCAATTACAGGACAGCACTTAAAGCCGACAAGGCTGGAAAATGTCCACTCTTTGCCCCTACCTGACTAAAAGACACCAGTGTGGAAGTTGACAACGCACTGAAGCTAGGCGCGGTATGCATGCCTGTAATCTCAGTACTTGGGAGGCTGAGACAGGAGGATCACAGACTTGAGGCCAGCAGGCAGTAATTCAGCAAGACTCTGTCTCAAAATACGGTTTGAGGGGGAGGGGAGTTACTTAAGAGGTAGAATACCTCTGGGTTCAATTCCCAGTGCCAAAAAAAGGTCAACTATTTTGATCTGTTGAAATAGCGTGCCATCCACTGTACCTTAAGTGACTCTTTTTCCATGATACAATGTGAAACACTGTGGAAACGATGAAGAGGGCGCAGAGGCCCATTCCATAAATCCATGCTGTTATCTTCTCCCAGCAGTCATCAGACAGCCGATGGAGGAGTGCACTGCCCACAATGGCCGGAACAATGAGGAACTGAGAGAAAGGTAAAGAGAAGTAGAGAAATGAGACTTCTGCTAAAATTACAAGGTTTACCAGAAACAATTTTAGCAAAATAATTTTATAACAAATATTTGCCTCTCTTGGATAATAATTATGAGGCAGATGGGGTTGTTGGTTACTGCACTACAAGCAGATATTGCTGTGCAGGACCTAGGTACAGTGTCAGCCAATGCATACACACACGGACAGGCAAAGATGCAACATTATTTAACTGTTGCACAACAGATGTTCTTTATCCTAATTTCATTAAATAAGGGTGCATTTCACTCTACTCTCTAATCTGATTTAGAGCAGGTACTTAAAATGTTCAAGTGCCAAGCATCTACCCGGATTTCCCAGAGGTCCTGATTTTAAAACATTCTGTCCTACTGCCCCCATGAGCTACTGGAATTCCAATATTTCAGCAAAGGGTCACTGAATGAATCAAGTCAATTAGTAATATAATATATGCAACACCACACACACACACACATACAATCAATTATTCAAGTCAGGTCCCAGTATTCAGTTTGGATCTCTTCATTCTTACAACTTGAAGCTATTTTTGGGTCATTTCATTTGTGTGTGTGTGTGTGTGTGTGTGTGTGTGTGGTGTGTACTGGGGATAGAACCCAGGGGCGTTCTACCTCTGAGCTACACCCCCAGCCCTATTTTATTCTTTTTTATTTTGAAACAGGGTTTCACTAAGTTGCTGAGGCTCTTGGTAAGTAGCTGAGGCTGACTGCGAACCTGAGATCCTCCTGTCTCAGCCTCCCCAAGTACTGGGATTACAGGTGTGCAACACCACGCTGGCTGGGTCATTTCATTTTTAATAGTACCTTTTAAGTAAGCGAGAGTAATTCACTCCCAAGGCCCAATTATTTAAAAAAATAATAAGAAAACAATATTAGAATTTCGCTCTCTGTGCCATATTTCACAGATACAAATTTCAATGTCTAGTCATATGAGTACAATTATAATTAGTAAACATTTTTAACACAGAAATTCCCAGGAGAAAAAGATTATTTTTTTGTGTGTGTGGTACTGGTACTGATTGAACCCAGGGACATTCTACCTCCGAGCTACACCCCCAGCCCTATTTTTATTCTTTATTTTGAAACAGGGTCTCACTAAGTTGCGGAGGACCTCACTAAGTAGCTGAGGCTGGCTGCGAACCCGCATCCTCCTGTCTCTGCCTCCCAAGTACTGGGGTTACAAGCGTGCGCCACCACGCCTGACAAAAAGATTACTTTATTAAATATTAGATATTAAAATAAGTATACCTGGCAAAGAAAGAAAACTTTAGCAATTTCCTTTTTTTGTCCCCAACATCTGCTTTTGCCCTCTTGCAGAATATTAAATCTCCCAGATGAGACAGGCACAAATTTTCAGATGCCAAAGTTTTCATTGGCCCAGAGCACAGTGAGAGCAATGAGGGCGGTAATGTAAAGTTTTTCATAAAACAAAACGTATTCGATTGAAAGAAATGTCCTTTATTTTGAAATATGTCCTTCCTACCCTTTTTATGTTATTCTCTCAATGATGCAATGGAAGTTTTTTTTTGTCTGTTTTAGAAATTTCACTGGTCTCTGAAATGCAGACATCTAGGATATAATTTATAAAGATTACATTTTCTGTTCTAAAAACTTAGCATGGGAGTTTGGTCAATTTTTCTTAAATTTCAGTTTATATAAGTCCCTTTACTGATAACATATTCAGAAGAGATAAGGATGATTCAAGTCCATCCTAAAAAAATATTGTTCCAGAAAGTGAACTCTGTATCTCAATACCCAAAGCACTATATGGTACTAATACTGTCTATGAAACTGAACTAGCTGCTTCTTTTTTTTTTTTTTTTGGTACTGGGGATTGAACCCAGGGGCATTCTACTTCCAAGCTACATTCCCAGCCCTATTTTATCTTTATTTTGAAACACGGTCTCGCTAGGTTGAGTCTCACTACTTGCTGAGGCTGTCCTCAAACCTGCGATCCTCTTGTCTCAGCCTCCCAAGTACTGAGATTACAAGTGTGCGCCACCATGCCTGGCTTGAACTAGCTTCTTCTAAACACTCTTCACATACAAGAGTAACTTGGTCTTCTCTATTTTTTTCTAGACTACATCCCAGCCACCATTTTCCCCTCAAAGGTCTCTTAAATGACAACTTTCAAAGGGAATAATATAACCAAACAAAGTAAAATCTACGATCATCTAAGAAAATGCCAATTATGTGAAATTAGCAGGAAAACTATGAAAATATATGCATAATCACAAACACCCCCCCCACACACAAAAGGAACTGTTAACACCAAAGTGTTAACAGTTTGTTTCTGGGTCATTTTGTTATTCTTATATACTTTTCAGTGTTTTTTTTTAAGTTTCTTATAATGAACATGTTTTGCTCTTAAAAGGAAAAAATTAATCAAGAGCTCAGGAATCACAGCAGCTTTTTCTTCAGCAATGTGGAATAACATCTGCTCTGACAAATGTGCACAGTGGATTTTCTTGAAAAGGAAATTCATTTTAGTCCAGGGGTGGCAGTCTTCATAACGAAATTTCTTTGGTACCCTATAACTAGGATTTCTCTCTCTCTCCTCCCTCTCTCTCTCTCTCTCTGTGTGATACTGAGGATTGGGGGTTACAACCCTAGCCCTATTTTATTTTGAAACAGGGTCTCACTAAGTTGCTGAGGGCCTAAGTTGCTGAGGCTGGCCTCGAACCTGCGATTCTCCTGTCTTAACCTCCCAACTACTGGGATTATAGGGGTGCACCACCACACCTGGCAGGATATTTACTTATTCTTCTTCTAAAGAAGATTTTGTTGGGAAGAACAAACTGAGGATAGAGCTGACTGTAGGCTAAAACACACAATGCGTTCTGCACATTCACACAGTTTCTGGTGACATGACCCAGCACTAATTTCTGGGTCGTTTAAGGTCACAGAGATGGTAAACCCAACTAATCATGAGGTTACTAGAGATAATTACCCTTCCTCCCACCAAACCCCTGTGGGAAGGATGGCAGTAGGAAAAAAAAAAACCTGCACTCACTGCATGTGTGTAGCAGTTAGCAGCGTGCTCGTAGCAAGTTGGTTTGTAGCGGCCATTGGCTGGGGCCCGGTGGTTCATGAACCTATAGAAATAAAAAGTCACCCTGTGAGAAAAGCTCAAAGCGTGTGAAGAACAATGGGGAAGCTTATAATGGTTGTTTGGTCTATTCTAAATGAACAGGTCACTGGTGAAAACACCTAGTTACAGGAAGAAGACCAGAGTCATTGAAAAGGTATGAACTGGGTCAACAGCAAGGATTCTAAAGCAAATGCCCAAGTTTACTGGATGTAGTATGCTTTCAGTTTACTCAAAAAATAAACCAAGCAAAAGCAAACAGAAACCATACCCAGCTCTTCAACTGGTACCCCCTATAATAAAAAAAAGCACAATCGAATATTAAAACTTACCAGAAAAAAAACAACAAGGGGATTTTTTGAACTTGAGTTTACTGTCATTAAATGAAAAGGTACCCATGGTATTTGAAAGGTTTCTCTTTTCTCTCTCAGAATGCATAAAGCTATATACATGCAGATTTAAACCCTGCATCCCACGATTAAAAGGCCTGTCCAACTAGTTTCCCTGTATTGTATTACCTGTTTTGGCACCAGACAGTTTAAATGATACCTGGCTACCTCTAGGCCATCTAAACAAGGAGTACATTTTCACCTTCATTCTTCCTGAATTAAGAGCTTGCTTCAAAAACCAAACATAGGACTAGTACCTCACATTCTGGCTATAAAATTCCTGCATACACACAAATGAGCGTATGCATCTAAGTATCAAAACCTATTACACACACACAGACACATCCCCCTATTCTATACTTCCCTGGGAGCTAACGTCATCACAATCATCAATGGTAGAAAGCAGGATCACTCAGGACAGAAAGAGATGCCGGCACGCTTGTGTGTCAGCGTGTAGGCGAGCATGCCCCCTTAAACCCCGCACCCACGCCAGGTTTCATGAGGGATTCTAGATTAGTCTGACTATTCTCAGAAGGAGAAAAAAAAAAAGGCAGCTGTCTGAATGAAAGAGCAAAGAAGCAGATGCAGACAAACAAAAAGGACTAAAAGAGCCCTGGCAGCATCCAGGTTTCAGCCTGTCAACAGGCTTTGTACAATAAATTATCTTTTTGCTGGAGCTAGTTTGGTAGAGGGGGTTATTTTTGGCCACTAACAAATTCTGCCTAGTCACACATTATTCATTCACATGACGAAAAATGGTACCAGGATGGCCAAACACAGCAGAGCCGGATTGCCAAAAATTGGCTAAAACACATGACCAAGCCATTCTAAACAGTAGCAGTTTATGAACAAAAGACTGGCCAATACTTTCCCCTTGATTAAGAAGGGCCTATTCTCCTGAAATCAAAGAAATAAAAATAAAATGGCAGTCCCTGTTAACCCCACGTACATAGCTCAGGTGGAACACCTACTACAGTATGAATTTGGGGCAAAGATATTTCTCTTGGGCCACCAATGGGTTAGGTAATTAACTAGTGCGCAAACTATCCATTTACTCAATGAAATCCACTAGATGACTTGCTAGCAGCTTCAGAATTTATCCAAGCAATTCTCACGCATAGGTAAATACTTTCAGGCATCATCATTTCTCCCCTGATGATCCCTTAAATAATTTTACTAATTTCCTAAGGGATGAGAGTGTTGCTATACAGCTCTTATTAGTAAAAGGAAAAATAATTACACTCTGGGGAAGGATGCTTTCAAAGTGCCCCAAACATTGAAGGATCTACCATATCATTACCCTGAGACATAACAACAGAGCTATAAGTAGTACAACCCTAACAGGAAGTTCAAAGGGTGAAGAGGGAGGCTCCAAAATGGTTGAGGTAAGAGTAAATTGAAAGTGCCCCATGTAGGCTGTAGTACCTACTACCAGGCTGCAGATTAAAATAGCAATGTATATATATATCTCTGGCAGCCCCATCTAAAAATAGCCAGGCCATTACACAGCAACAGGGATATACTTTCATATTTTTCTCCTATGAGCTGGTTTGCAATGTTTGTGACAGTGTGGTCTCTACCCACCTGGAATAATTCAGGTTAAATATAAAGTAGGAAGTCGTAGAGAAAAATGCCCCCCTCTCGTGACTTATGGTGGTCTCTCCCGATGGATAGAGCAAGATTAGGGCAATAAGGAAAGGCAAGAGCAACTATTCTGGGAGCATTTCACTGTCTGGGGCTCAGTGGGATAGACGGCACAGTTGTTTGGCTGGAAAATAATAATACAATATTTCCATTTCTCTCTGATCTGCCAGAGTGCCATCAAGCCTCCTCCATAGCCTTCTGAAGAAATCACTCCTAAGACCTAAATGGAAAAGCAGATGTAAAATGCGAATAAACTCCCAAACAGGGGCCTAACCTGCGCCAACAAATTAGAAGGTTCAGGAGTTACAGGAAAGAGCACCCATTTATGGAGGATGAAGTGAGGCCCCGCTTTGTCCTTCAGCATTCTCGCTTGCCTCCCTCTTGCCCAGTGTCCTTATGTGCCCATCCCCCAGACAGAATTCTAAACTATGGAGGGGGAAAAAACCATGAGGGACAGGGATGAGCCTCAGCAACCCACCAGCAGACCTCAAAGGCCTATGATCAAATCCTCCAAGTTGTCCTTGATTGCTCTGTATTCCTTTCTCCAAATACAAGCAACACGACCTTCCAGATATATTCCAGATCAGCCCACCTCTCTACAACACCACAATTTCTACCTTAAATCAAGATACCAGCATCTCAAGTCTGTGAAAATACAGTCTCTTAATTGGCTTGTCCCCATGCAGACTCTCTTCTCTATACAGCAGCCCAAGAGTCGATTAAATCCACATCAGGTCACACAACCCTACCCAACCTAAAAACCCACCTTTGGCTTCCCAAGGAGCCTAGGGTAAGACTGTGGCAAGCCCCTGGCCCACAAGCGCTGAGCAGCCTGGCCCTCACTACTTCTCTAGCCTCAGGTGCCACCTTCCTGTCACTCCGCCTTCTGGTGGCCCCGCCCCCTTTCTGTTCCTTCCACAGGTCATGGTCTTGTCTGCCTTAGGGCATCAGCTGTTTATTTCTGCCTAGAACAGAGAACTGAGAGCACAGTCAGCTCCCTTTGAATCCTTCAAGCTTAGCTCAAATGTCACCTGCTCAGAGATTTTCCAGACCATCCTACCCAAAGTATCCCTTCGCCCCCCTAGAGCCCTTCTCATAATTAGCAAGAATTTTTTTATCGTGTTTATTTCCTCTTTCTCCACTGTACTAGGAATCTCAGGAAGGCTGTCTTGTTCATCATTTTATTTCTAATCCCAAGTACAATGCCCAGCTCATTGTTGAAGCTTAATAAATGACTGTCGAATGAATGAACAGAAAGACAGACATTCCAGCTACTGCTAAGCTATTTTAGCAGAGAGCTATCTCATAATCAATTTAGTTTTACTGAGGATTCAGCAGGTTCTGTATATAAGAGGAACAGGTAGTCTCAGAGCCAAAACAACTCTGAATCTCATGAAAAGAAAATCCAAAGGCCAAGAGGCTGGATATTCAATATCACTTGATGTTACAACTTAAGCCAACACTGTGCACAGCACCTACCAGCACTCCTTTAGGACTGAGCATATTTGTTCAGGAAGTATATAATGCCAGGAGTGGTACTCTTGACTTAATCACTAAATCAAGGGAGACGACATACATAAGGAGACTACCCCATGCCTATGGTCCACTGCTCTACAAACATGCAAAAATGACAACAAGCACTCCTGGAAGATGTCCTAACACTTTAGAATAAAATGCTTTCCCATATATTCAATTGTGAAGCTAGTCAATGGCCATAAGGCTGGGGTTGA
This sequence comes from Glis glis, assembly GCA_004027185.1. Taxonomy (NCBI): domain Eukaryota; kingdom Metazoa; phylum Chordata; class Mammalia; order Rodentia; family Gliridae; genus Glis; species Glis glis. The sequence continues at coordinate 25,109 of PVJS01008804.1, read as the reverse complement.
GGAAGGGAACATCCTTATCTTTGGACATAGATGTTGTGGTGTGGCCAGACAGACAGAAACGTTGAGCTATCAGTAAGAGTGGTAGAGAGAGAGAGAGAGAGAGAGATGAAATTGAACTTTTGGGTTTGCCCCTTCCTAGCTATTTGACTACGGGCAAGTTCCCCATTTTTCGTTAAACTTGTCTGTTCTTCTATGAAGTAGGTACACAATTTTGTCTTTGAGGGTTACAGCTGAAGATGACATGTGTAAAATACAAGTACCCAGCCAGTGCCTTGGCACAAACAGGCACTCAATAAATGTTAGCAGCTATTATCATCAGTCCGAGGTGTTGTAAAGGGCAAAGAATGACTCTGTGTTATGTGTATGATTAGCGTCCTGGGAGACTCAACTGTGAAAGGAATAAAGCAAGTAAGAAAATATGCTTTTTGTGTCCCAGTGAAATCTTTCACATCCTAAGCTCTTTGAAAAGCCATCATTGCATAAATCCCTCCATTTAGGATAGCAGGCTACTTCCATACAGTCCTCCTTCATGGAAATGGCAGAACTCTGGAAGCTGATCCAAAGCCACAGTAACCACCGTTTCCATTATGAACAAACCAGCAAGGTGTTCTTGTAATTTAGGCATAGCTACAAAGCATGGCCTAATGAAATGTTTTTGCTGCAATCAAATGCTCCCCAATAGAGTCCCCATAAATCTACCAGAGGAAAGACGCATCACTTCAAAGACAGCGTATCCCTCCCTATAGTTCCTGTGTAATTCACCTACTTGTAACTATAGTGAATCCTCAGAAAGATGTGTAGTAAGCACAGCTTTAAAAGGTGTAGGATAGTATACTCAACATTTTAATGTGTAAATCACAAAAATTAGGACTTATTATATTTTCATTTGCAGGCTTTATTTCCAAAGTTTAAATTGATGCTTAAAAAAAGCTTTCCAACCCAGCCTATGAGAGAGAAACAGGAAATTATGGAATCACTCAAATCTTCAAACAAAATCAGGTTAGATCTAGATGTCATCAGGAGGCTGTTAAATATCCATGTCATGCAATGATGGATGACGGAGAAAATTAATCTATGCTACACCAAAAGAAAATGCCTGCATTTAAAATTTTTAAATGGATAAGAGAGTCCAAAATCCCATTACAATATTGCTAATAGGGGGTAGAGGGATCACCGTCCATGCAATCAGCTGAGATGGTTGGATCCTCAACAAAGTAGGGTTGGGGTTTTCCCCATTTCTTTTGGCATTGTTTTAATGTTTGTGCAATAAATAATAAAACAGGCTGTTTTTTCTTTTTTTTAAGAAAAGAATTCAAAGGGGCAGAAGAGAGATACAAACTTTGAATCAAATAGAGAAGGGATATTATCACAGAATAGAGTCACTGTTCTCTGAAAACAGGAAGAGCACAGACAAGTAAAACCCGAATGAAACAAACCACATGCACAGGGCTTCACAGAGCATGCCGGAACGAATGCTACATTCTCCCTTAAAGCCCCTCAGCCTCCTTTCCTGACACAGGGTTCTAAAGACAGAACACTCTGGTTCCCTTATACCCTTAGAAACATTGGTATGAAGTTCCCACTTGGGAAATAGCGCCAGGCATTTGGCACCCTGTGTGATGAGCAATAATGAGAAGTCACTCCAAGTCAAGCTGATACCACTCCTGATGGCACAGACCACAACTCTTCTGTGCTTTCTTGGCTCCTTTCCCCTTCGGGACTGGGGGAGGAAAGAGATAAGCACAGTGGCTAAGTAGGCAATGAGGGAAAAGAGACTGGGAAGAAAAAAAAAGTGCATTTTAAGATTTTAGAATAAAAGGCAGTGCCTAGAAACTCAACCTCCTTGGAAGATTTCATGCACGTCTTCTCTGAAATCCTCCATCACAGCACCCTAAGCTAGCCTGCTGGTGGTGGAAGTTCTGGGAATGAACCGGGATGACTGCCTGGTTGAGACAAAGGGATGGAGAGTTATCACAAACACAAGAGAGGTGAACTTTCACCCACTTAAACGAAGCAGAAAAGTCCAGAGCTTCCTTTGGGAACCACTGGCCCAGGCCTCCACCCCTTGCTGGAGGGCAGAAACCAGGAGGAGGATAAGGCCCCCCGTGGCTCCTGAGACAGACTTCCCACCAGCTCCCCACTGAAGGAGCAGCCGACCTGCCTTCCGGCGGCTCCTCCTCGGTTCCTCCTCCTACTCCTCCTCTTCGTTTCCTAACCCCGTCTTCTCAACGGTAGGTCTCATCACCGGCATGATAACTTGCCCCTCCGCAGAGCCCAAAATAGCACCGCCCTGGGACTTCCTAAACCCGAGAACCAGCGAGGCCTCGACTTTGCTGGGCAAGGCTGGGCCAGGGGGCGGGGGGAGCGTGCCTCAGTTTCCCAAAGCATCTAAAACTCCCAGGCCACCCCTCCCCCGCTTTACGACAAATCTCTCCGCAGGTAGCAGCAGCCACCCGGGTTCCGTGAGTCCCGAAAGACCCCACCCCGGGGGTAAAAGGATGGAGGCCGAAGCCAGGGTCGGAGGACTCGGGGGCGGCGCTGAAGCTAGGGCTCGGTCCTCAGAGCTGCAAGGATGGGGATCGGTAGGGCGAAGCCGACCGTGCACGGGGATCCCCGGGAGAGAGCAGGCGCGGGGTCCGGGCGCACGGACCGCGAGGGGGCCCCGGGTCGGGCGCGAGCTCCTGGGAGGAAGGGGTCCCCCGGGAGCAGGTCGGGGCCGGGGCGCGGGACCGCGGGGATGGACCAGGTGAGCAGCCGGGACCCACGCGCCGCGGGCCGGAGGTGGGGACCCGCTCCCGGCACCGCCGCGGGCGGGCGCGCCAGCGTTCTCACCGCTGGAATCGGTTCTTGAACCGCATTGATCCTCCGCTCCTCTGCGGGGGCCCGGAGCTCCGTCTCGTCTGCACCGGCGGCGGGGCGCGCGGCCCTCATGGGCTGGGGTTGCTGCGGAGGCCGCCTGCGTGCCCGGCGGAGCCGCGCAGGGCCGGAGTGGGCCAGGCCGGGGGTCGGTGCAGGGCCGGGGCCGGACCGGGCAGCTGGGGGCGGGAGGGAGGCCGCTTAAACGGCCCCGGCGCCTCCTCCCGCCTCCCCGTCTCCTCCGCCCCCGGCGCCCGCGCCCCGCCCCGGAGCCCGGCTCCACCCCCGCCCGCCCCGCCCACCTGCGTGCGTCCGCGGCCGCCTGCGCGTCACCGCGCCGGGCAGCCAATCAGCGCGCAGAGCGGCGCGGCGGCTACACTGCCATTCATTCCCGCGGAGCTCAGGCGGAGGGGCGGGGCCTCGAGGCAGGGGGCGGGGCGAGGGGAAGCGGGAGGATCTTCAATAGAGCCTAGAGATGGAGCCTGTGCAGAGATGGAGGAAGAAGGAGAGAAATCAGACAGGAGGAGATGGACCGAGAGTCTCAAGAGCAGTTGTGAAGGAAATAGCAGCCAGCAAGGATCTCCCTCTGCCTTCTAGTCCCAGAGCTGATCATTCATCCATCCTTCATCATTCATTTCTCTCTCCATCCTTCCATTCACTTATTCCTTCATCATTTTGAGCTCCTGGCCATTGTCAGAGGACCCAGGGCAGATGTTTAAACCTTTCTTTATCATATGAAAACGTTGAAATCGCTAAGGCATAATCAGACTCTGAGATTCAATGAGAATCACAAAAGGTGGGATCTTCTACAGGAATCCTTTTATGTTATCCTCCAGTTTATTTTTTAATAGAAGCAGCTTCCAAATAAACTAAAATGTAGACTTGAATCAGGGTCCTGTAGCTACACTTTTTAAACCCAGTGGGTTTGCAGCAAGACAGGTTCAAATGAATGAAAGAGGAAAATGAATGAAGGAGTGGTTGACCTTGTCTTTCTTTGGAATTTAGGCGGTTCCCCCTCCAGGTGTCCAGTCCATCCCCCACTCCTAAGCTTGAGACTCTCAAGGGGATTTTAGGCCAGCCCATTAGGAGTGTTTACTCTGCTTGCAATGAAGCATTGGAAAGCTGGTTTTTTTTTTCCCACTTATTTTTCTTTAAACTCCTAAGTGCCAGGATCTAGAGGGATGCTTCCCATGGTGATGGCATTCATTTTTCCAGGAACTTCTCTGGATAGGCATCATCTTACTCATCCCACAGATAAGGAGGCTGAGGCTTTTAGACATTAAGATACTTGCCAAATGCAAAAGTAGAATTCACACTTAGCTTCCTCTAATAGGAAAGCCCCAGATCCTTTCAGTAGACCAGAATGCTTCTCCCTAAGAAATGTCTGTCTGTCTGTCTCTCTGTCACTCTAGACTGGGGGTTGAACCCAGGGTCATTCTACCTCTGAGCTACACCCCCAGCCCTTCTTATTTTTTATTTTAAAACAGGGTCTCACTACGTCGGTGAGACTGGCCAGAACCTGTGATCCTCTTGTCTCAGTCTCCCAAGTACTGGGATTACAGGTATGTGCCATCATGCTTGGCTACATATCTCTCTTAAAACATTCGACACAATCCCAGTACTTAGGAGGCTGAGACTGGAGGATCTGGGTTCATGGCCAGCCTCAGCTACTTAGTGAGGCCCTCTGCAACTTAGTGAGGCCCTGTTTCAAAATAAAGAATAAAAAAATCGGACTGAGGGTTTAGCTCGGAGGTAGAATGCCCCTGGGTTCAATCCCCAGTACTGCAAAAAAAAAAAAAAAAATCAA
>PVJS01008804.1:0-20346 GCA_004027185.1 Glis glis | reverse complement strand
GGAAGGCCTCACTGTTTTGCTGAGGCTGGCCTTGAACCTGCAATCCTTCTGTCTCAGCCTTCCAGGTACTGGGATTACAAGTGTATGCCACCACACCTGGCTGAGCATGGATTTTTAAGTCTACCATTAATTGGCTACGTGGAACTCCTGAGCTAAATGATCGGTGGGGGAGGGGAAGGTAACAAAAGAAATAACTAATATAGATAAAATTAATCATGTGAAATAACATAAGAAGGATTAAAAACCCTTCTTCCTTGAACTGAGGTTTCAAGTCTCCTGGAGGATATTGATAAGAAGCGAGGCTATATATGTGTGGGGACAGAGGGTCTGTCCATTTTGTCCCCAAAATGGAGAGAACTCTGCTTTCTCTCCATTTTGCTGTGGACCGAAAACTACTCAAAAAATAGTCTTTAAAAAAATAAGTACTGGTACATGCTACAACATGGATGAGCTTTGAAAACACAATGTTAAAGAAACATGTTACAAATAACCACATATTGTATGGTTATATTTATACAAGATGTCCAGCACAGGCAAAGTATAGAGAGAGTAGATTAGTGGTTGCCTAGGGCAAGGAAGTGGGGAGAGATGGGGCAGGGGATCAGATAGAGGTACAGAGTTTCTTCTTGGAGCTTATGAAAACGTTCTAAAATTATGGGGATGGTTACACACTCTGAATATACTACTATAGGCCATTGAATTACATACTTAAAATGAGTGAATTGTGTGGTATATGAATTATATCTTAATAAGGCTGTTAAAAAAACTATTTTGAAGAACATTAGTTTCTGTAAAAGATCAGTTTCTATAAAAAGATCAGAATTGAAACAGATTGAAATGTCTGGAGCACAAAGACTATCTTACTTATGTTTGTATTTCTTAAACACGTTTAAGCCAGATATGGTAACGCACACCTGTAATCCCAGTCCTTGGGAGGCTGAGACAAGAGGATCGCAGGTTGGAGGACAACCTCAGCAATGTAGTGAAACTCTCAACAACCTAGCAAGACCTTGTTTCAAAACAGAACGTAGAAAAGGGCTGGAGATGTAGCTCAGAGTTAGAATGCCCCTAGGTTCAATCCCCAGTACCAAACAACAACAAAACAAAACAAGAAAACAAACAAAAGCCACATATTTAAGAAGCTTACACATACTAGATACTCGATAAATATTTACATGAACTTTATAAAAGCAAATAACTGAACGCAACAACACAAAGAGCCAACAGATTTCAGGTCACATCCTAGCAGTGACTTAGCAATGATCAGAGTGCGGTAGGGCCAGTTAGGGGAAAGGGTGCCAGAGAGAAGGAAGTCTGGAGATGGATTTTGAATGAAAACACAGCATGACTTGGCACAGCCTTTCAGCAGGGAGAATGGCTTGCCAGAAGAGGAAACATATCAGTATAGGAAAAATTTGTAAGGTTACATCGATGTGAATGATACCTACTCAAGAAAAAAAAAATGAGATAAAAAATCAGATTAATTGGGATAGAGTGGCACACCTTGGCCTACAACGGTCTCTTCCAGGGAGCTGTGGGAATATTAACTGAAGGTGGCATATTTAACAACTATGACCCCATTTTAAATTAGCCTTATACTTCAAGAAACCCACTCTCCAAGGTAAAAGCCAACCTCTAAAGATAAAAATACACACACACACACACACACACACACACACACACAACCCTGAATGCGTCATGTGAACACCTGGAACATGTTTTTACTGAGGTCTTCCTTTGCATCTGCTTACTGGGAGGAATCCCAGGTATGTCTGCAGAAAAGAGATACTAGATTCAACTTGGGAATCGGGTGGTGGGAGCAGAAGATGGAAAGTTTTGTTTTGTTTTGTTTTGTTTTGTTTTAGCAGGATGTGATGTTTTTCTCAAGCTCAGAGTTAAAGTTACTCTTTCTGCAGAACTGCATATACACATTCACACGAACACGCCTGGGCCTCTAAGAAGGGATTTGCAATGGAGTGGATTCCAGGTGCAAAGGAACTTTGGGGAGAACATCTGCTCTGCTTGCTAAGGGACACAAAGATCCTGGACAGGATGCTGACCATGCTAGGAAGCACCTGGGACCCAATCCCCTGTGATCCCCCAATCAGAAAACAGCAGATCTGCTCCAGACTTTGACTCTAGATGCCCTGAGAAAGTTTACTGAACTTCTGATCTCAGACTGTATTACTGCCTTTCAACCTGTCTCTGCAAATATAAAGGGTCACATTTGGTCTTCTGTCCACAGTCCCTGACTGGTGAGGAGTGCTTATCTCTGACACGCCCAGTTCCTAGACTTTCGTGATGAAATAATTGGAGAAAACAATGTAGACAGGCTACATTGAGCTATATGATGAAGATGAATGACAGAAAAAAATACACCGTCATCTGGGGGACGTTGGTGAAGGTGTTTTGAGAGGTGAAGAAGGGATTTAGCAAAGCAGGTGGATTCATAAAATGTGGAAAATGAGAAAAAAAAAAAGGAAAGGGATTGTGAGAAGTTTGATACTCTATTATTTTCCAGCAAACAATATTTAGAGTCTTTGAAAAAAATTATTATTATTCAAGGCTGTTTGGATATATTGATTTGAAACTGACTCCTTTCAGAGACTGAACCACATGGAAGGGGGAGTAAAACGGTGACACAAATTACCTTTTGTGCGAGTGTGTGTGTGTGTGGGGGGTACTGAGGATTGAACCCAGGGGCATTCTACCTCCGAGCTACACCCCAACCCGTTTTTATCGTTTAATTTTCAAACAGGGTCTCACTAAGTTGCTGAGAGTCTGGCTAAATTGCTGAGGCTGGCCTCAAACCTACGATCCTCCTGTCTCAGCCTCCCAAGAACTGGGATTACAGGCATGCGCCACCACACCCTGCTCACAGATGAACTTTTAACCTAACCTGTTCCTAGAACTTTTACATTCATTATTTCATTTTATCCCCCAAACCATTCTGTGAGGTTGAGAATATTGTGTCTGTTTTATAGATGAAGCTTGAAAGCTTGCAGAGGTTGCTGTGCACTGCTTGGATTTGTAAGAATAAGTGAAAAAAATCAAGATTCAAGTGCAGGTTTTTCTGACTCCAAGCCCAGTGCTTTCCCCCTCCATGCTTTATCACAGTATGTGACACGTGTCATTCCTGACTTCAGGAAGCAGTGCTCTATTCCCAGGGGACAATCAATGGATGGTTGAGCTCTTTCTTTAAAAATGAGTTATGGGAGGTGGTGAGAATAGGGTTGGGAATACCAGCCAGTGCAAAGAAGATCCTAAAAATTAACATTAAACAAAACAGAGGTTGACGACAGCGATTCTCACACTGTGGTTCAGCTACCACAAGATCACACTGGGGGCTTTCATTTCAGTCTGTAAAAACTCATGTCTAAACCAGGTGTGGTGGCACACACCAGTAATCCCAGTACTTGAGAAGCTGAGACTGGAGGATTGCAGGTTCGAGGCCAGCCTCAGCAACTTAGCAACAACCTGTTTCCAAATAAAAAAATAAAAAGGACTGGGGATGTATCGAGGAGGTAGAACGCCCCTGGGTTCAATTCCCAGTATTCTCCCAAACAAACTAACAAAAATTCACATCTAATTGCTTTTGCTTCAGGTAAAAGAATAAGGAATTTTATCTGACAAAATGTACGCGGGCCTTAATTAGGGTCATTTGGTCATTTATTTTGATGTTTCTTCCTTCTGTAGGTAGAGGTAGTCGGAACCACTGTGGGTAGTCACCCTGTGACTTCTTATATTCTGCCAAGGTCAACCCTGCACAGAAAGACTTGAGAGATTCTTAGTGCCTCTGTATGCCTCAGTTGTCCTACTTGTAAATGACAAATAAGCAATAGTGGCAAAGACGAAGCACAACTTCTCTTGAAGGGGCAAAAGCAGAACATGTTGGTAGAAATGCCCATGACTGTTTTTAAGCTTGCACACACCAAAAGCTGCTGCTCTGAAACTTTCCTACTGTTCTAGAAGGTCCGGGTACAGCATATCAGCATTCATTTTATTATTCACATTCAACTGGCCTCCTTGGACAAGCCCTTGTGTCTTCCTTGAAAATTTCTTTTGCAGTTGTCTCTCTATCCGTGGGCTCTGTATTGGCAGATTCAACCAACTGTGGACTGAAAATGTATTTTTGAAAAATTCCAGAAAATTCCAAAACACAAAACTTGAATTTACTGTGCACTGAGTTTTGCGTTGAATCGACGTGAGTGAAGTGAAGAGATGGGTAGATGTTGTGTTAGATATGATAGACAATATAGAGAGGATGTGACGTATCCAGAAGGGTGTGCATAAGTTTTATGCAAATACTGTGCCATTTTATATAAGGGATTGAGCATCCTCAGAGTTTGGATATTGGTATTCTTGGGAGAGGGGCAGGTCCTGGAATCCATTCCCCACAGATACCAAGGACGACTGAACCAGAAAGAAACACAAACCTGAAAGCACAGATGAAGTGATGTTGATTGTTTCTAAAGTTTTTTGTGAATGTGGAAAAGAGAACTATTTTTCCTATCAAAAAGTCAAGTGAGGTAGACTATCCTCAATGACCCTCCAGGTAGTGGGAGAGGAAAAACAAGTGACCAGAAATCACTGTTCAGTATGTTAAGCGCCAGAGTGGAGTATTATTTAGGGTGCATAATATGAATCACTTGATATTAAGGTGGGGTAGCCAGGCAGGGGTGGGCAGCTTTTAAAAGGAGATGACACTGGAATTTGGTCCCCAGTAGTTGGTTGAGAGAGACAGAGAGAGAGCAAGTACACGAGGCAAGGAAAGTAAAGAAGTTTCGATTCAGCCAGGCATGGTGGCACACGTCTGTAATTCTAGTACTTGGGAGGGCTGAGACAGGAGGATCGCAGGTTTGAGACCTGCTTAGGCAACTTAGCAAGACCCTGTTTCAAAATAAAAAATATAATAGGACTGGGGGTGTAGCTCAGAGGTGGAATGCCCTGGGTTCAATCCCCAGTACCAACCAAACATACAACAAACAAACGAAGAATTTTAGATTCAAGAAAGGAGAACACAGCTTACACAAAAGTACAGTATGTTTAAAGTCCTGCAACTCCATGTGATACAAAAGAAAGGCATTTGTGAAGAAGTGTAGTAGATGGAGATTGGCAGTAGAGAGGGTCCTGGCTAAAGAAAGGATTGATGTACTAAACTAAGGAGATTTGGCGTTCATATGGAAAGCAGGGGAGACCCACTGAAAATTTTTAAATGCACAAACAACTTGCTCAGTTTTATATTTAGACAGATCTCTGATAAAATTTCTATGGAAAGCCAGGCATGGTGGCTTGAGAGGCTGAGAAAGGAGGATAGAAGATTCATGGGCAGACTCAGCAATTTAGTGAGACCCTGTTTCAAAATGAAAAAATAAAATAGGGCCGGGGGTGTAGCTCAGAGATAGAATACCCCTGGCTTCAACCCCCAGTACTACAAAAAAAATTCTCGGGAGAAAAGCCTGAAGGGTACAGATGAGCTCTCTGGTCGTCTATAGCAGCCCTGTCCAGCAGAGCTTTCAATGATGGGTGACCATCCCTGTGCCTACGCTGCCACTTGTGACTCTTGAGCACTTGAAATGTGCTCCGAGGAACTCAATTTTGACTATTATTTAATTTTGATAAGGTTAAATTTAAATAGCCACATGTGGCTAGTGGCTGCCATATTATACAGCGTACTTGCACATCCTCTTTTTCTCTTTGTTTATACTAATAGAAACCCCAGTTCTTTAGCTGGGCACAAGATTATCCAGAATGAAGACCACATTTTCCAGCTTTCCTAACAGCTAAGTGTGGCCATGGGACTAAGTTCTGGACAATGGGATGTGAGCTGATATGCAATTTCTGGGTCATGCCTTAAGTAAGAGTCTACTTAATGTTTCTTTCTATCTACTTCTCTTTCTCCCCAGGTTGAAATGTGGACATGGAAGAGAGGCCTTTGGATTAGGTGGACAAGGGTAGCTCTTTCATGGCAGAGCAGTAAGATAGAAGGAGCCTGGGCGCTGATGTCGCTGGTCCAGAGCGGTTATGTCAGCTTATACTTTTATGACTATTTGCTGAGGCTGTCCTTGAACCTGCGATTCTCCTGTCTCAGCCTCCCAAGTACTGGTATTATAAGCATGCACCACTGCACCTGGATTATACTTTTAAATAAAAGAGATGTGCCTGGCGTGTTGGCGCACACCTATAATCCCAGTACTTGATAAACTGAGACAGGAAGATCACAGGTTTGAGGATAGCCTCAGCAACATAGCAAGACTCTCAGCAACCTAGTAAGACTCTATTTCAAAAGGAAAAAAAAAAAATAAAAAATAGGGCTGGGGGTATAGCTCAGAGGTAGAATGCCCCTGGGTTCAATCCCCAGTTCCAGAAAGGAAAGAAGGAAGGAAGGAAGGAAGGAAGGAAGGAAGGAAGGAGAAAGAAAGAAAGAAAGAAAGAAAGAAAGAAAGAAAGAAAGAAAGAAGAAAGAAAGAAAGAAAGAAAGAAAGAAAGAAAGAAAGAAAGGGAGAGAAAGAAAGGGCTGGGTGTGGTGGCACATGCCTGTAATCCCAGTTCTTGGGCTGACACAGAATCACATATTCAAGGCCAGCCTCAGCAACTTAGCAAGACCTTGTTTCAAAAAAAAAAAAAAAGGCTGGGGGTGTAGTTTGGAAGTAGAACACCCCTGGGTTCCATCCCAAGTACAAAAAATAAAGGAAGAAATAAATAGATAAATAAATAAGATATATACATGTTTGTATCGCTTTGAATATCTCTATGATGTATAATTTCATTGCACCAATAAAAATATAAAAACAATGAATAAATAAGAGAGAAATAAAATTCGATCTCATTAAGTCTGGCATGGTGGTACACTCCTGTAATCCTAGTACTTAGGAGGCTGAGACAGGAGGATTGCAGGTTCGAGGACAGCTTCAGAAAGTAGTGAGATTCTCATCAACCTAGCCAGACCCTGTTTCAAAAATAAAAATAAAATAGGGCCGGGGGTATAGCTTGGAGGTAGAATGCCCCTGGGTTCAATCCCCAGTAACACACACACACACACACACACACACACACACACACACATTCTATCTCATTTATACCACTCTTATTTGGGGCTTCTCTCTCGTGCAGCTCCACCTAACAAACACTTTGAGCGAAGCTGGAAGAAGAGTCTAGTTACAAAAGGATTACAGTAGTCCAGGCAATAAGCAATGAAGGCCAAAACTAAGGCTATGCCAACGAGAGTGGGGAAGAAAAAGGAATAATCTGAATATGTTAGTCAGCTTTCCATTGCTGTGACAAAACACTTGAGGTAAACTTAAAAGGAGAAAAGACTTGCGTGGATCATGGTTTTGGAGGTTTCAGTCCGTAGTCCCTGGGCCCACTGCCTTTGGGCCTGTGGCAAGGCAGTATGCCACGGTGGGGAGCGCATGGTAGAGGAAATCGCTCACCTCATGGGGCCAGGAAGCAAAGAAAGAGAGGAAGAGACAGGGATCTCAATATCTCACCTTCCAATGATTTAAGCCTCACCTCCCAAAGGTTCTAGCACCTCCCCCCAGAAGAACCACAGGCTGCAACCAAGCCTTGAACACACGGAACTTTGGAGGATATTCAAGATCCAAACAGTAGCAATGAACAAGATGAAGCGTTCTTAATACAAAGCCCAAGTCTGTGAAGATGCGTTAGAGCCAAGGATGAAGACAATTCCCTCCATGACGGCGTCCGTGCGCCTGCATGCAGCTCACAGTTTAGTGCCATTTAAAAATAGAAATCTAATGAGCAAAGAGAAACAAAAATAGGACACACTCTCTTTCCCACACCCAGCTCAGATCTGCAGCAATCTAGATTTAATTAAATCAGTATAGGACCCTAACCTCTTCGGAAACTGAGGTGTCTTTTCATTTTGGACGACCTGAAGGGAGGGCAAACTAAGAGCGAACTAACATACAAATTCTAGAATCATTTAAATATGTATATTTTGTGCCAATAAACCACCAACTCCATGTCCATAAAAATTGACACACGGGGAGAGATTCTTTAATGATAAAATAAGAAACATTTTAGACTGCAACGTGTCCATTGCTTGCCACCGGTTGAATAAATGAACATTTTTATTTTTTTATTTTTTGCGGTACCGGGGATGAACCCAGGGGCGTTCTACCTCCGCGCTACTCCCGGGGCCCTATTTTTTTATACTTTATTTTGAAACCAGGTCTCACGAAGTTGCAGAGGGCCTCACTAAGGAGAGAGAGAGAGAGAGAGAGAGAGAGAGACAGGGAGAGAGAGAGAGAGAGAGAGCGAGCTAAGGCTGGCTGCGAACCCAGATCCTCCAGTCTCCGCCTCCCAAAGTACTGGGATTACAAGCGTGCGCCGCCACGCCTGGCTATAAATGAACATTTTTGAAGGTTGGAACTGCAAAGAATTCTTGGCACATAAGCACTCATCCAAATCCCGGCAGTGAGATGTGCCCAACCCTGGCACGGCTTCTAGCCTAAGGTGGCATCCTTGGGACAACCCAGCCCCTTCCAACTTCAAGGCTGTCAGAAGGATTAACCACTGGTTCTGGTCAACCCTTACCTCCTTTCCTAAAGATGCAATAAGTTGTGAGCCCTTGTCTTGTTCCTTTGAGATATATGTGTATCTCCTGTGACTCAGAAGTGCTTTTCTCAAGGATCTGAAAACTGTTCCTTAGAAATATCTCATTAGGAAGGAGAGGGCTGGGTCTCCCAAGCTCTGTGGGAGAATAGATTCCTGACATCCACAATTGCCAGTCAGTAGACACAGTGGCTCAGTCACATTCTCATTGATCAGCCCTCTATAATTTTTCACTTCCCCGGCTCTGCTTGAACCCAGCATTCTCTCTCTCCCTATTTCTTTATTCTCCCTTTAAAACACCCCAGTCGTCAGGCATGGTGGCACACGCCTGTAATCCCAGTGCTTGGGAGACTGAGACAGGAAGATCTCAGGTTCAAGACCAGGCTCAGAAACTTAGTATGAGATCCTGTTTCAAAAATAAGAAAAAAATTAAAAAATCCCCAAAACAAAATGCCCCAGTCACCTATGTGCAAATTGGAATGGAGGTTGGCTCTTTTCCTTATTATCAGTTGTTAACATATAAAATCTATTTCACCACCTCAGCTAAAGTCCAGCTCTGTTTATCTATGGAAGAGGCATGAACCAGGTCCATTTGCCTAAGAATCCTGTGATATGGGCTTTATCATCCTTATTCCGAAGATGAGGAAATTGATCTATCAAGAAATCAAGTCACTTACCCAGTATCGCATTTGTAGCTCATTAGTACTTGAGTCATAGAATTACATAATTATTCAGCTGCAAGAAACCTTGGGATTCATCTTACCCAGGCTTCTCATTTTACAGAGGATTCTGAGGACCGGAAAAATTTAAATGTCATCTGCTGTAAGAGTCAGAACTAGATCCCTTGGTAGGGTTGCCAGATTTAGCAAATAAAAATTTAGGACGCCCCATGAAATTTGAACTTCATTAACAACAAATAATTTTTTAATATCAGTCTGCCCTCATGCAATTCTGGTTAATTTATTATTTATCTGTAATTAGAATTTAACTGGGCAGCCTGTATTTTATGTGGCAATCCTACTCCAGGACTACTACTTCCAGGGTCCTTCCCACTCCATAATTTAATAAAGGAAGCTTCAACTATCTCATAATTGAGTTTTGTGAAATTGTGGTCGTGTCTGCATGGTTTAGAAGATAGGAAGACTGTGATTGGTGAGTTTTGTAATTTGGGTGGGATCTGAAACCTTTCTGGAGTTGGGGACAACTCCATATAAGTACTATTTATAAGGGAGGCATGGTTCATTCACAAAGAAATCCACTACCAAAGCTTGGTGGTTCACACCAAGTAATCCCAGTACTTGGGAGGCTGAGACAGGAGGATCTTAGGTTTGAGGCCAGACTCAACAACTTAGTGAGACTCTGTTTCAAAATAAAAATAAAAAGGGCTGGAGGTATAGCTCAGAGTTCGAATGCCCCTGGGTTTGATCCCGGCACCAAAAATAGAGAAAGAAATTCACTACCAAATTCAATTGAATTGTCTTGTAAACTTAAACTGCATCAGGGAATCATACAGTTGGCTCTCAAGCTATCTATCTGGCCCAGTCCTTTAGTGGCAGGTTTCTCTTCCATCAATTAGATTCTCCTGGGTAGGAATCATCACCCTTTTTGAGGGTGCGAGACTGACTAGGTACAAGGTGATAGAGAAGGTTGGATTTGACCAAACAGAGGAAGAAGAGTCAGGGCCAAGTCAAGAGAGACCCAGCCCAAGAGAGTGTTTTTGCTGATGAGTAATCAAGAGCTGTGGAAAATAGATCTGTCTTACTGATTAAGAGACTGGTGCTTCCAGAGTTGACTCATTAGTGAGAACAAAGGAATGTAGGTATTTTGTGGTAATACCTGTGACTTTGTAAACAGAGACATGCTGCAAGGACAGATAACATTAGCTTTTTCTTTACTGATCTGGGCCCAGCACCACTGATAACAATGGTTTACACATATGCCCGAAGGAATACTACAAAAAAAGATCTGTATTTGCATAGCCTTTTTTGCATACTCTGTCTTAGCTGAGTTGTGGCCACAACCCTTGGCTGGAGACTGAGCAAATGCTTTGTTATTGGCTGTCCCCTCCCGCACACCCATTTTATCAATGAGGCTGCTGAGGTCCAAACACATTAAGGACCAGTTCAAGGTCGCCCAGTGAATATGGCAGAGCTAGAACTCCACTAAAGTCTCCTGAGTCTGAATGAGGAATGCTTTCCAGAGTGTGATGATATGCAGATTAGAGCTGGCCAGATGTATGGAGGACATTTTTTCTTTTTAAAGGCTCCATTAAAGCCGAAGAGAGACTTAATTCTCAAAGCACACCTGGGTGTGACTCACCACATTCCAGCATGTTGTGCAGTATGCAAGCCTAACTCTCGCAGCATACACAGGTGTGGCACAGCACACCCAGGGGCAACACACAGGCACAAGGTGCAATGACCAAGACCTAGTAGGCAATGTGCAGGTGCAAGGCCTGCTGACCAGGAGCACCTTGACAACCACACGGAGTCCCTAGCAACCCGAGGGCTATAGTTGTCAGCACCTGAGACTGAAAATTTGCAGTTTCTTCTACCAAGGAGCCTTGCCACCTGACCATGCCAACCACTGCTAATGAGGCCAAATGCCGACCTGGCCAGCTCTGCTGGTAGCCGTTGGGCAATTCCTCACCTTTGGTTCTAGTTGAGAAGTGGTTAAGGTCAGGCCTGAAGACCCAGAGCGAACTCACAGCCGACCTGCACCAAGACCTCGACACAACCAGCTCCATGGTAAATGGACTGCCCAACCTGCTTTCCAGGTTGTACTAATGTCTCTGCCCCCCACTTCCCTAAAATAGCATAAGTTGTATAAAGTTTGTGTGGAGTGTTAACGAATAAAGAACCTGTCATAGTCATGATTACAATAAACATTCTTGAAATGACTGAGACCACGTTTTGGCTGTTTCCTACAATCTATGTCTGCTCCGAACACAGAGTTGAGAACCCTACAGTGAGTGTGACTTCTGGGTTCACAATAAATGTGGAGACAATGACTTGCAGCAAGTGCATGCATGGTTCTTTTCTTTGCAAAGAAGCTCCACTTATTTAGATGATGCAACAGTTAGTTGTCATAATCTGCGGGGTTCAGAAAATCCTAGGGTAGGAAACACCAAATTGCCAAACCCTGGGAATCTTATAGCAGAGGGAACACTTGCATATCTTTCTGTGGCTATTTGATCTTCCATTTAGGCTTCTCCCTTTCTTCCTCCCCCGAAGTTATTTTTTCCTCTGTGGACTGGCTTCCTCTGCTTACTCATGACTTGTTTGAGACCCTCAAAGTGATGCTTTGTTTGAATCTTCAGGACCTTGCCCCTTGCCCTGCCCAGCCTGGGAAAACACATTGGAGCTCAGTAAAGAACACAGATGCTGGGGACCTATTGCTTGAGTTTGACTCTTGATTTAACTTAACTTCTCCATGTTCTAATTTTCTTGTCTATGAAATAGGGCAAATAACAACTTTGGAGGTTGTTATGGTTAGATATAGAATGTTCCCTGAGGAGTTCGTGTATTAATGTTTAGAGTTGGCATAATTAAATCATGAGGGTTGTAATCTCACCAGTAGGTAAAATCCATTGTAATGGATTTACTGGGTGGTAACCTAGGCAAGTGGGCATGTGGCTGGAGAAGATGGGTCTCTGGGTGTGTGGTCTTAGAGACTGTGCTTTTGTCTTTGAAGCTCCTTGTTTGTTCTCTTGATTCCAGCCTCCATGATGTGAGAGCAGAGCCCTTGCTCTCTCCCTCTCTTTGCTTCCTGCCAGTATATTCTTTTTTTTTTTTTTTTTTTTTGCGGTACCGGGGATCGAATGCAGGGGCGTTCTACCTCCGCGCTACGCCCCCGGCCCTATTTTTTATACTTTATTTTGAAATCAGGTCTCATGAAGTTGCGGAGGGCCTCACTAAGGAGAGAGAGAGAGGGAGGGAGGGAGAGAGAGAGAGAGAGAGAGAGAAAGAGCTGTGAGGCTGGCCGTGAACCCGGATCCTCCGGTCTCCGCCTCCCAAAGTACTGGGATTACAAGCGTGTGCCACCACACCCGGCCCTGCCGGCATATTCTGAGCTCTGCAGACCTGGCCTGATTTTGACTGAACTCTGGAATCTCCAAGAACTGTGAGCAAATAAATCTTCCTTTCTCTAAATTGTGTGGTCAGCTGTTTTGGATTACAGCCGTGAGAATGTTGACAGAGACAGAGGGGCCAAAGGAACTTCCCCCCTATCCTTTGACGATCTGATGATTGTGTTTGGTAAAATAAACTAGCAACAGATAGACTCACAGGAGAAAAGGTGTACAAATTTATTAAGGACACAGGATATCAGCAGGAGGTGCATACCTAGCAAACCAAGAAGTTTCGAAGCTCATGTGCCCTCTTCATAGGAGAGGGAGACATGGGGGATAAAGGCAACTTAGAGGGAGAATAATTTTAGGGAAGGCAAATGGGCCTGAAGAATAGACAATAGCCTGGGAGGAAGTGGTCTGGATTTGGGGAACAAAGTTCATCTGGGCTTTGGGGACAAATCTGCTGGGGGATCTGGCCTTTAGGTAGATAGAGGAACTGCAGAAAACAAAAACACTTCCCCCTGTACCTCTGGGGAGAAAGGGCAGGGAGGAAGTCAGGGGAACCTTGGTTTTTATACTTTTTTCTTTTTTTTAGTTCAAAATACTCAGCATGTCCAAACGCCATACTTTGTGGTTTTATGAGCCCCAACATCCTAGACCTGATAGGGGGTTGTGAGAAGTTAAAGAAAATGCCCCTAGCCGGGCGTGGTGGCGCACGCTTGTAATCCCAGTACTTTGGGAGGCGGAGACCGGAGGATCTGGGTTCAAGGCCAGCCTCAGCTCTCTCTCTCTCTCTCTCTCTCTCTCTCACTCTCTCTGTCTGTCTCTCTCTCTCTCTCTCTACTTAGTGAGGCCCTCTGCAACTTCGTGAGACCCGGTTTCAAAATAAAGTATAAAAAATAGGGCCGGGGGTGTAGTGCGGAGGTAGAACACCCCTGCGTTCAATCCCCGTACCGCAAAAAAGAAAAAAAAAAAAGAAAATGCCCTTAAATATTAGTGACTGGCACATACTATATGCTCAGTTCACATAGCTGTTATCATTATTGGTATTATTATAGCAACTCTGGTGTTTAGAGCTCCTGTCTGAGCATTTGGGGTTCCATCTTGAATTTCTCAGTGGAGCGTCCTATTGGAAGAGCTCATCTCTAGGTCACAAGTAGCATTATGTAAAATGGCTGCCTTGGTCCCATCATGTATGGAGTACATATTTTTTAAAGGGGCTCCATTAAAGCCAAAGAAGGACTTAACTCCCAAAGCACACCTGGGTGTGGCTCACCACACTCCAGCATGATGTGCAGTGTGCAAGCGTAACTCTCTCAGCACACATAGATGTGGCACAGCACACCCAGGGTATCAGGGGCAACACACAGCACCAGGCACAAGTGCGACGCGCGGGTGCAAGGTCTGCTGAGCAGGAGCACCTTTACATCCACATGGAGTCCTTAGCAATTTGAGGACTATAATTGTCAGCACCCGAGACTGAAAACCCACAACTTCTTCTGCCAAGGAGCCTTGCCACCTTGCCGTGCCCACCACTAACAAGGAGACTGAATGCTGACCTGGCCAGCAATGCTGTAGCCACAGGGCAAGTCCTCACCTTCGGTTCTGGTTGAGCACTGGTTAGGGTCAGTTCTGAAGACCTGGACCAGACTCACAACTAACCAGGACCTGAGACCCTAACACAGCCAGCTGAGCTCCGTGGTAGATGGACTATCCAACCTGCCTTCCAGGTTGTACTAGTCTCTCTCTCTCTTTCTCTCTCTGCCCTAAATATCACAAGTTGAATAAAGTTTGTGTGGCGTGTTGATGAATAAAGAACTGTGTTGGTCACGATCGCAATAAACCTTCTTGAAATGACTGAGCCCATGTTTTGGTTGTTTTCCATTATCTAAGTCTGCTCAGAGCACAGCTCATGCTGTGGGGTGGACTGTAGTCAAACACACAGGCCGCTCAGCCACCACTTCACTGGGGCTGTGAGTGGGAGAAGTTGTTATACAAAGGGAAACGGATGTGGCTAGCAACTGAAAGATGCCCAATACTAAGTGTGGGTAAGAATTTGTTCTCAGTAAATATCTAATTTTAATAAGTGCCCACAGTCCCTAAGTTATGACGATCTGCTCTTTCTTGCCCCCGCTGAGCTAGATAAGAAACTTCCCAATCTCTATTCCTATGGCATGCTCTCTCACATCCCAGAGATCCCCGTGCCCAGCCCAGGCTTATCAAATGCCTACAGTGCACAAGACGCTGTCGCCTGTACCCTGCACATTGTGAAGTGGTTATGGTGGGGTCCAGCAAGAGGAGGGGATATAAAGATAAATAAAATACAATGTCTGTCATTCAAGGCACTTAAAATCTAGTGAGAATCACGAAATAACTCTAATCCAAGGGAATGTACGAAAAATGTAGTGCTGAAAGCATGAAGTGTTAAGGGACCACAGAGACGACTAGATACATCTGTTTAGTAGCGTATGATTTTAATTTTTTTTTTGGTACTAGAGATTGAACCCAGAGGCATCTACCTCCAAGCTACACCCCCAGCCCTATTTTATTTTTTATTTTGAAACAGGGTCTCGCTAAATTGCTGAGGGACCTTGCTAAGTTGCTGAGGCTAGCCTGAACCTGCGATCCTCCTGTCTCAGCCTCCCAAGTACTGGGATTACAGGTGTATGCCACCACACTCAGCATCGAATAGGGCTTTAAAGAACATCTTCATGAGGAAAGTCATTTGGCCAGGAGGGTGAAGAATAGACAGATCTAGCCAGGTGTGGTAGCACATACCTGTAATCTCAGTACTTGGGAGGCTGAGACAGGAGGATCGCAGGTTCCAGGCTAGCCTCAGCGACTTAGTGAGATACTATTTCGAATTGAAAAATAAAATAAGGATGAGGTTGTAGCTCAGAGGTAGATACCTCTGGGTTCAACCTATAGTACAGGAAGGAAGGGAGGGAGGGAGGGAGGAAGGAAGGAAGGAAGGAAGGAAGGAAGGAAGGAAGGAAGGAAGGAAACTGACCAGCAAAGTTGAGTGAAAAGTATATTATATATAGGTTGAGTGAATATCATGAGTAAGTTTTAGAGATGGGAAGGTATGGTGCTCCCTGGGACCATGGAAATCAGTCTGGTTTGGTTGAAGTGTAGGTTATTTTCTTAATGGGAAAGAGCATATTATGTATGCAGAAATAGTGGCATCCAATCATGATGCCTAGTTAAAGAGTTGGTGCCTAAATACACCAAGTGATGCGTGCATGTATGTTTGTATCACTTCGAACCTCACTATGATGTATAATTACATCGCACCAATGAAAGTATAAAAAAGAGAGTTGGTTCCTAATTTTATAAACAAGAGCAATCTATTAAAAGTAATAAAATACCTGCTAATTTTGCTTTTGCTTTTATGTTCTTATTTTGTTGGCTGCGTGTGTTGTAAAAGTATGTCCATCTAAGTGGATCTTTCTCCCAGCTTCTAAAAGTGGGAATTATATAACTAACATGGCTGAAGCTCACTTTTATACCTGCCAGGTATGATTCTAGGTACTCGACAGGTATTGTGTTCTCATAGTAAACATTGGAAGCATGATTACCCTTATTTTACCAATGATAAGGCTGACACTGTGCAGAATTGACCTAAGGCCATTACCTGGAACAGGGTAAAGCTAATATCTAAACCTAGGCATACTGCTATGAAACTCTTGCCATGACACCTAATCTAGCTCACATGACAATTCTGGGCTTTAAAGAAAATAACTTGTTGCAAGCTGTGCAGGGCTGATGCTTTTGCTAATCATAATGAAATGAGATGGGAGGCCTAGTATTTATGGCCTAATTACCTATGGTCTTTCTCTAGACCTGAGAGATTAAAAAAAAATGCTACCTGATCCAGACTAGGGAGATGGGAGAAGATCCATGCTTCCCTCAAAGACCAGAGATTCTCTAAAGGACTTTAAGCTCTGAATAATTTATGCGTGATTCATTCCTTTCTTAGGCGAAGCTTTTACTTTCAAACCGAAAGACCATCCGGAAGCACAGGTGTTTTCTTAGAATCCCAGAAGTGGCAGGACTTTCACCTGTTGTTCAATTCAGCATCCGCACTCCACGCTGAGTTCTTGGATCCCCCTTGGCCACATTCTCCTCTTTCTTAGCAGTTCTTAGCCCTTTTCCACACCCACACACTCAGTGCATGATATTCCTGTGTGAGACACATTTTACCTCTGCTAGTGAGATCAGAGTCTGTGGGTTATGTGTAATTCCTGGCACGCTCACCTTGTTCCACACTTTCTTCCACTCAAAGTGAATTATTAATGCAAATAATGAAGAGGGATGCTATTACAGAGGCAGCCTTGATTGCATCCTAAATGTGTGTGTGTGTGTGTGTGTGTGTGTGTGTATGTGTGTGTGTGTGTATGTATATATATGTGTATATATATATATATTTTTTTTTTTTTTTGGTACTGGGCATTGAACCCAGGGGCATTCTACCTCCAAGCTACACCCCCAACCCTTTTTATTTTTATTTTTTTTTTATCTTGAAACAAAGTCTCACTAAATTGCTGAGGCTGGCCTCGAACCTGTGATCCTCTTGTCTCAGCTTCCCAAATACTGCTAAATTGTATTTTTAAAGCCATGTTAACCATTATTAGTCAAAATGACTAGTAACATGCCACTGGGCTGTTCTTGATAGGAAGGCTTTTCGAATGATAAATGCTGTTCTCACCTCTGGCTGAAATCCTGCTAAGAGGGAGATCCCCCATTTCTGATGGAAGTTCATGACAATGCCTGAAAGTTTTTTTTTTTTTTTTGCGGTATCGGGGATGGAACCCAGGGGCGTTCTACCTCCGCGCTACGCCCCCGGCCCTATTTTTTATACTTTATTTTGAAACCAGGTCTCACGAGGTTGTGGAGGGCCTCACTAAGTAGAGAGAGAGAGAGAGAGAGAGAGAGAGAGAGAGAGCTGAGGCTGGCCGCGAACCTGGATCCTCCGGTCTCTGCTTCCCAAAGTACTGGGATTACAAGCGTGCGCCACCATGCCCGGCGCCTGAAGCTTTTATTGTCAGCAAGTTTCTCCTTTTATTCAGTCGGGGGGAAAAATGTCTCCAACTTCAACTGGCCTGCAGCAGCACTGGGAAGCCCATTTGTGCACTGCTCTGAATTTTCTCCCAGTGCTCATAGAACCTATTCTAAGATTTCATAATTCTCTTCAGGTCTTTTTTTTTCTTTTGGCGGTACCGGGGGTTAAACACAGGGGCATTCTACCTTCAGGCTACACCCCCAGCCCTATTTTTTATTCTTTATTTTGAAACAGGGTCTCACTAAGTTGCTGAGGGCCTCACTAAGTAGCTGAGGCTGGTCATGAACCCGGATCCTCTGGTCTCAGCCTCCCAAGTACTGGGATTACAAGCGTGCTCCACCACGCCCGGCTACTCTTCAGGTCTTTTACTAAATTCCATGTCCCATGCTCAGCAGCTGACCTCCCCTGGGCCCTGCTAAGTGCTCAGAAAGTGTTTTCTGGCTGAAACCATTAACATGGACACCCCAACTTCTAGACTGTAACAAAAGCGTGTGTTTCCCTTCTTGCCCCATCTCAGAAGAAGGGACTAATACCTTCTCTAAGGCTTATTCGTCCACTCAGGTTTTATTTATTTATTTATTTATTTATTTATTTGCAGTACCGGGGATTGAACCCAGGGGCGTTCTACCTCCGCGCTACACCCCCTGCCCCATTTTTTATACTTTATTTTGAAACCGGGTCTCACAAGTTGCTGAGGGCCTCACTAAGTAGCTGAGGCTGGCCGCAGTCTCCGCCTCTCAAGTACTGGGATTACAAGTGCACACCACCACACCTGGCCTCCACTCAGGCTTTAAATCTAATCCTGCTTGACACACTCAGGGACCTGGTTACTTTACAGCTAAGAAACAGCGTCACTCTTCTTTGGGTCGAAATGTTTTCTTTCCTCAAAGGACAACTGCTCTGAGCAATTGTTCCATTTTAGAAATTGGAGTAGTGAATTTAATCCTCCTCAAAGAAACTCCTAAATCTTTCATTCATTTGCTGCACCGTGTTCTTAATTTAGTACCTAGCAGAATTACCTGAGGAGCCTTAAAAACATTCTGATGCTCAGGCCACATCACAGAAGAATGAAATCATAATTTCATGGGTGGCCGGTAGGGAGAGTGAGAACCGCGCATTGGTGTTTTTAAGGCTTTCTGGTTGATTCTAGAATGCATTCAAGGTTAAGAACTACTGTTTTAAATTCCATTCTTATTCCTCAAAATGTGTTCCTTGGGCTGTCATCATCATGATGCAAGAGCTTATTCAAAATGTAGAATCTCAGGCTCTGTCTCTTGAAGCAGAATCTGTTTAAGATACCCTGGTGATTTTCTTTTTTTTAAATAGTATTGGGGATTGAACCCAGGTGTGTTCTACTTCTGAGCTATACCCCCAGCCCTATTCTATTTTTTATTTATTTTTTGGTACTGGGAAGTGCCCCAGAGGCATTCTACCTCCGAGCTACACCCCAGCCCTATTTTTAATTCTTTATTTTGAAACAGGGTCTCACTAAGTTGCGGAGGGCCTCACTAAGTAGCTGAGGCTGGCCACGAACCCAGATCCTCCTGTCTCAGCCTCCCAAGTACTGGGATTACAAGCGTGTGCTACCATGCCCGGCTTTTATTTTTTATTTTAAAACCAGGTTTTACTATGTTGCGGAGGGCCTTGCTAAGTTGCTGAGTTTCTCCTTGAACCTACAATCCTCCTGTCTCAGCCTTCTAAGTACTGGGATTACAGGCGAGCATCACCACATCTGGCTTACCTTGGCGATTTGAGAAGTGGTGGTCGAGATCAGACTCTAGAGCAGGAGCCAGCAAACTAAAATCCAGAGGCCAAATCCAGCTCACTATCTACTTTTTTTTTTTTTTTGCAGTACTGGGGATTGAACCCAGGGGCATTCTACCTCCGAGCTACATCCCCAGCCCTAATTTTTATTCTTTATTTTGAAACAGGGTCTCACTAAGTTGCGGAGGGTCTCACTAAGTAGCTGAGGCTGGCTGCGAACCCGCGATTCTCCGGTCTCAACCTCCCAAGTACTGGGATTACAAGTGTGCGCCACCATGCCCGGCTTTACTCCCTACTTTTGTAAATAAAGTTTTATTAAACAGAGTCACACCTGTTCCCTGACTTTGTGGCTGCTTTTGTGCAATGGTGGCAGAACTGAGTCATTGCAACAGCCTTATGGCTGACAAAGCCTAACATATTTGGGAAGGGTGGTAGAATGTGTCACCCCAAAATATGCTACTTTGATATAGGACTAATGGCACTTGAAAGACAGCAGACACAAGAAGGGCACCCCCCTACCCCCTGCCCCCTGCCCACCACCAAAGAGAGGATTAAAACTCTCAGGTGAAAGATGACCTCATTGTACCAGGAGAAGACAAATGTTCTTTCATGGAGAGAGTCATAGCCCAGAGAATTCTGTACAAATAACCTTGTTAAAATACTTACCTGGGGCCAGGCGTGGTGGTGCACGCTTGTAATCCCAGTACTTTGGGAGGCGGAGACCGGAGGATCCGGGTTCGCTGCCAGCCTCAACTCTCTCTCTCCCTGTTGCAGCCAGCCTCAGCTCCCTCTCTCCCTGTCTCTCTCTCTCTCTCTCTCTACTTAGTGAGGCCTTCCGCAACTTCGTGAGACCCGGTTTCAAAATAAAGTATAA
>PVJS01008803.1:0-52111 GCA_004027185.1 Glis glis | reverse complement strand
GAGGGAGGGAGGGGAAGGAGCTGAGCAGACGCTGGTCCTATGTAGCGCACAGAGACCTGAGGCATGGCGACCCCGAGATGCGATCCACAAGACAGGACCTTGGTCTTTCTCCAGTGGCTGAGTCTGGAACCAAGTATTTATTGCAGCCTGTTATGCCTTGGGCACTCTGCTAGGAGCTGGAGAAGTCACGGGGAAGGTCAGGTCACGGTCTGTTGAGAGGGACAGATGCTCAGTGTAGCAAAGCAAGTGAGGTTTGCCTGGGGTCGCTGTGATGACTCAAGCCAGGGGAGAGGTCCAGCAAGGCTTCCTGGAGGAGGAAGAACTACACAGGAGGCAATGAGGCACTAGAGGCCAAGGCATTCGAGGTAGAGGAAGAGCGTGCGCAAAGACACGGTGGTGCGAAAATGTGCAGTAGGTTCGGAGGCTGCAAGAGACACGTGGTGGGAAGGGCAGGGGCTGGGGTAGAACTGCCAGGGTTGGAATACCCGCTGCGCCAAGCTCTGAGACCCTGGGCAAGTCATTTAGCCCCCTGAGCCCTGATCCCATCGCCCACAGTACGATGATCAAAACATCTGGCTGGCCCGGAAGGGGGGCGTGAGCCTCGAATGAGCTAATCATCCTTAGGTGCTGAGCACGGTACTTGGAGCATGGTAGATGTTCAGTGAGTGCTGCTATTACCATTGAGAAAGCGAGACCTTACAGGAAGGACAGATGGACGGGGACTCACAATCGACACAGGTCGAGTACCCCTTATCCAAAATACTTAGGATCAGCATGCTTCCGATTTGGGATTTTTTCAGATTTTGGAATATTTGCGTATACATATCTTGAAGTGATATCTTGGAGCTGGGACCCAACTATAAACATGAAATTCCCTTATGTTTCAAAAGGGAAACACGTTATACACGTTATACAGTGGGCCAGAGATAAATTTATACAACGTTTTTTAGTGTCCCTTCATTTTGGCTGTAGCCCAGCACATGAGGTTGGGGGTGGGATTCTCTACTTGGGGTGGCATGTCATGTCAGCATCTGAAAAATGTCGGACCTTTGAACATTTCTGATTTTGGATTTTCAGATTAGGGATGATCAACCGATAGGAAGATGCTTGGGTTGTATAGTAGGTACTATATAATAGATAAACCAAGTACAGAGGTGTCAGATTCATATTTGAGAAAGGTTATTTGGGCAGCAGAGGGGAGAATAGAGAGGAGGGAGAAAAGCAGAGACACAGAAACGAGCTAGGTGACCATAGTCTCTCCCCACAATCGAGGGAGAACACATGGCGGCCCGAAGGCCAGTGGCCACAATGACAACGAAGAGGCCAGACTAGAAATGTGTGCAGAAGACAGGGGACCAGGCGCGTGGCCTATCGGATGTGAGAAGTCAGGGAAGCTTCCCGGCTTGGTGGCACATGCCTGTAATCCTAGTACTTGGGAGGCTGAGACAGGAGGATCGCAGGTTCAAGGCCAGCGTGTGGTAACTTAGCAAGACACTCAGCAAGTTAGCAAGACCCTGTTTGAAAATAAAAAATAAATTAAAAGGGCTTGGGGTGTAACTTGAAGGTAAAATGCCCCTGGGTTCAATCGAGGAGGAGGAGGAAGAGGAGGACAAGGGGAAGGAGGAGGAGGAAGAAGAAGAAGAGGAGGAGGAAGAGGCGAGGGAGGAGGAGGAGAATCTGATGTTTCCAAGGAAGAAGGAGAAGGAGAAGTCAGGGAAGAAGGTTCTGATGTTTCCCAGCCGCTGTCCCCAAGCCCGCTCCCAAGCTCAGCCCGGGCCTCTCCAGATGGGCTGTCATCGCTGTTCTTCATGGCTCCCAGGGACAGACTTCCTGGGGTGGGAAGACTGTGGAGGACAAACACAGGACCCCTTGTTTCCGAAGCTGGATGGGGGCCGCCCGTCTCCCCAGGGAAATGAGTTCAGCTCCCCCAGCCTCCCTCCTGGAAAGCGGGGGTCCAGGCCCAGCTCGTGGGGAGGCCAGGCCACTCACAGGAGGGTGTGCTTTGCAGAGAGGAAATGGCTCAAACCAGATATCGCCTTGTTTGTTTTCCCTCGGAAGAAAAGAGACCATTTTCCTCTCCTCTTTTATTTACTTTTTGGGGATCAGGCAGATATTTTTAATCCCCGAGTTTCCTGCTGTCTACAGGTATTTCCTATGTGTTGCTGTCGGGGAGGACTAAGCATGTGACACCATCTGCTTGGCTCCTGAGGTTTCTAAAATCCCTGCTGTGGCCCGTGTGCGTCCTCCCAGAGCCCCACGGGCTGAGGGCCATGAGTGCGCTACTCCTCCACACCTGCCTGTGCCCCCGCCAGTCACCTGGGGCGCACAGGACGCTGCCATGACACCAGCTGACAGGAGGCCCAGAGGGGAGGCTGGGAGAGGAGGAGGACTCTTTGGTTGGAGAGACCCTGGGGTCAGTGGCACTGATGGCAGAGCTGCTGGTCAGCGGCGCAGACACGCTCTGCTTCTCATAGATGAGACATCTCCCGGCTCCGGCCAGCAGCGACAGCCCCGTGGAACAGGTGAGGGCAAAACGCGCGACCATTTTTGCAAAAAATAAAAATGTGATGTTAAGCTGAAACTAGGAAAACATCTTGCTTTCCACACCCCGAGGAACCCATTATGGGAAATCCTTTCACAAAGTGAAGAAAGTCTTGCAGAAACGACCTGATCTCCCCCACTTGGTTTGTTTAGAGTCTGCGTGGATTTGTGGAGCCTCACATCTGCCTTTCAGAAGGAATGGGACAAACATTTGTGGAGACTTTTTATTACACAGTTTATCTTTTGCCGCCCTCGCAGCCGTTCCTTGAGGCGGGTCTTTCTGACTCATGTTACTGATTAGGAAACTAAGGCTGGGAACTGGTACAGGGTCTAGACACTGCTGAGGGGTGGCGAAGGCTTGGAACCTGGGCTGTCTCACCCTGTCGGGAGTTCTGTGTTACAGTATAATCCTTAGAATTCAGTGAGGAAGTAATGTCTTTGATATCATTAATATTAAGAACAACGATAGAGTGATGGCATATAATAATTTAAAATAAATGAATATAGCCGGGCGTGGTGGTGCATGCTTGGGAGGTACTTGGGAGGCTGAAACTGGAGGATCTGGGTTCACGGCCAGCCTCAGCTACTTAGCGAGGCCCTCCACAACTTAGTGAGACCCTGTTTCAAAATAAAGAATAAAAAATAGGGCTGGGGGTGTAGCCCGGAGGTAGAACGCCCCTGGGTTCAATCCCCAGTACCGCAAAAAAAAAAAAAATATATATATATATATATATAAATGAATATATTAAACCAAAAGATGCCTCTTGGAATTGTCCAGAAAATGGGTAGAATCGGCTAAAAGGATTCTTCCCATAAATCAGAAGTTGTATACGGGTGACCTGCTGGATCAGATGCAATGGGCAATAATTCTTTTTTTCATTTTATTTTTTAGTTGAGCTGATTTTTAAAAAAAAAATCAACAGATTATACTTAAAATCCAGTGTTTTTAATCTTCTCTTGAAAAATCGGAGCATTTGGTGGTGTGGGGCCTCGGCCTTTTGAACACTGGCCCACCGGGACACATGCAGACTGTGGCCCGCTGAGTGGCAGCAGCCCCGTCCCTTTGGCTGGGCTCGGGTGGCCCTGACATTGTCTGCCCGGCCTCTGAGGACATGGAGGTTGCGATGTCTGTGCCCACTGGTGGGAGAGAGGCCATGAGGACAGGCTGCACAGGTGACCCAGGGCCCGGCAGGTCTCACTCCCATCTTCTCTGGAGGGGTCCTCGCTCCCAGGGTCGAGCTACATTCCCAGATGCGTCGTCGAGGAGAGATCAGGAGAGATCAGTGCTAACAGTCAGACTAAACAAGCTGCACCTGACTCCGCTGCTCCGCGGTGCTGGCCATGGACCACTTCCCGGTAAGGAGGGGCTAATCACAGAGCACCATCTACCTCCGGGGCTGTGGACAGGGTAAGCGAGCTCAAGGCTGTGATGTGTCTGGACATAGTAAGCACACAGTCATGGTTGGTTCCTGTCCTCCTTCTCCTTTCCCAAACTGATGGACACACAACTCCCCGGGGACATCGTCCGTTTATTGCCTGGGATTTGGGTGTATCTATGCTGTGTGGTCCAGGACCTGCAGAAAATCAGGGGTGTGGGGCCTGAAGGAAATCACCTAGGTTTCTGTCCACTTTCTCTGGTCATTCGGTTTTTCTGAGTATATGGCAGGTGGAAAGGGCCATTAGGGCTTCAGATCGGTCATTTCCTAGAGCAGAGAGCGGTAGGGAGGCGGGGAGGGACGGAAGCGTGCCTGGGGCCACTGCAAGGGGAGGGGATCGCCCGGATTTAAGCCTCCCACTGCCTAGCAACAGCTGCAGGTGCAGAGAAATTCAGCAACGAAACACCTTGCAGAATTATTAGTGACTTCGCCGCCTCCCCTCCGGGCGTACATGCCCTCCCCCAAGACACCTGGGACTTGGTTTCTACCTTTCAAGAGGGTGGACAACCCACTAGCTCAGGGATGTTCTCCAGGTATTCCCTCCCTGACCCAGCCAGGCTCTCCCCAAGGATTCAGAGAGCAGACCTTGAAACTCTCATTCCAGCATCTAATGTCTTCCTTCGTTTGATATTTTTATAATGTATTTCAGCACCTTGCTTTCTTTCCCTTGAAAATGTATGATGAACAGCCTTATAAATCGGCTCTAATGTACTCACACATATATTTCCTCTTTCTTTTTTTCTTTTCTTTTTTTTTTTTTTTTAGTACTGGGAATGAAACTCAGGGGCATTCTACCTCTGAGCTACACCCCCAGCACAATTTTATTTTTATTTTGAAACAGGGTCTCACTAGGTTGATGAGAGTCTCACTACTTGCTGAGGCTGTCCTCAAACCTGTGATCCTCCTGTCTCAGCCTCCCAAGTACTGGGATTACAGGTGTACGCCACCATGCCCGGTCCTCCCTCCTCTTTCTTCTTTCTCTGTCTGACTGACAAGCATATAAAGAAATTCCAGTGTTTATTAAACTTTCATTTCCCTGACACCTGGTAAGGCTGAGCATATTTTTGTTTATTGGATTTTGAGTTTATTTTCTATGAATGGCCTATTTATATATCCTTTGTTATGTGTTGTTCTTATTATGTGAGAGTGCTGTATGTAGTAGATATCACCCCGTCTTCATCTGTATTGCAAATACTTTTCTAGATCTGTCGTTGTCTCTTTGCTTCACCATAAAAAGTTTTACATGACCTGGGCATGGTGGTGCACACCTGTACTCCCAGTCCTTGGGAGGCTGAGACAGGAGAATTGCAGGTATAAGGCCAGCTTCAGTAACTTAGCGAGACCCTCAGCAACTTAGTGAGACCCTGTTTCAAAATAAAATAATAAAATAGGGCTGGGGGTGTAGCTCAGAGGCAAAATGCCCTTGGGTTCAATCTCCTGCATCACACACACACACAAAAAGTTTTACATTTTTTTAATAGTGAGATGGACTTCTCTGGTTTTTGTTTGTTTGAAATAACTTCTGTCATCCCTTAGTTAAAAGGGGAAGCATTTCATTATAACCCTCTTTTATCCTGCACTCTGTTGTTACCGCCTGTTTCAGCTAAGTAATCTCAACTTGCCTTCCAGATGCCACGAGCCCCAGAGCCCGGCGGGGGTTCAGCCAGGTACACGGGGACCTGTGGCCACCGGCCCTCTTAGACACATGCCCATCTCTGGGCATATCCAACAGCCGATACCAATCTGGGATGTTTTCTCTCCAGGCTTAGCCTCTGTCCTCTCTTCCCTCCTTCCCACCCTCCCCCACTTACTCCTTAAATGGAAGATATCCTTCTGTTTTCCCAGGTCTCCTCTGCATTCTGCCCTTTTCTCTGGCAGAAGAGATATGGAATGCTCCCGAACTCTCCACGACCCTACTCCTGGGTCTCCCGGGGTGACCGGCTCCTTTCCTGTGGTCTCCACCCTTCCCTGGACACCCAGCCCTCTCTCCAGAGGGACACCTGCATCACCATGGAGACTGCCCAGGCGCCTCTTACTTGCACGGGAAGAATTGGGAACAAATGTTTTCCCTTAAGACCTTTGCCGTATGTACCCTGTCAGGATAGATTCCACATACCTCGGCTTCATGGGGTTGTTGTTGTTGTTTGTGGTACTGGGGATTGAACTCAGGGGCGTCCTACCTCCAAGCTACACCCCCAGCCCTTTTTATTTTTGTTTTGTTTTGAAACAGGGTCTCACTAGGTTGCCGAGAGTCTCACTTCATTGCTGAGGCTGTCCTTGAACCTGCTATACTCCTGTCTCAGCCTCCCAAGCACCGCGATTACAGGTGTGTGCCACCACGCCCTGCTAGCTTCCTGTTTGGTAGCTTGCATTTTGAGCACTTTCTATGCCAAGCAGTTCCCATGCGCCCTCCCATTTGTTCCTCGTGCAACCCTGTGATAAGTGTACTTTCCCCGCGTTGCAGATGAGGCTCCTGAAGTCCACAGTGACCTTACCTGCCCGTGGTCACATGCGGAGCACAGTGAGCATGAGTCGCACTTTCTGTCTGTGTCCAGAGCACCGCCCCAGCCACCTTTGGGTCCTGCCTTCCCCATCCTTCCTGCTGTCCTCCTGGGCTCTCAGGCTCTCTTCCAGCCAGGGGCTGCTTGTTGGACACAAATCCAGCCCTCTGGAAACATCCTGTGTGCGTTGTCTTCTTAATCTGTTTGCATTCGATTGGCCTTTGCGTCAGTTAGCCCAACTGGCCTGTCAGAGCAGAGACCGTGACTTAATTACTCAGCGTGTCCATTGATGGCTTCTTATTTACCAGGAACTTTCCCTGGTCTCCAGCCAAATGAGGCTCAGTCAGGGCTTCCGTGCGGATACTGAATCCTTAAGTCTCACTTGCTTTACAGTATCCCCCACGATGAACCTACAGGAGTGCCTGCTTACGGCTATTCCCAGGTTCTAACCCCTGGTTAGTGCGGGCCAGCTCCTGGCCTTCTTAAGTAAAATCATAGCCGGGCGTGGTGGCACACACCTGTAACTCTAGTACTTGGGAGGCTGAGATAGGAGGATCGCAGGTTCGTGGCCAGCCTCAGCCATTTAGTGAGGCCCCTCACGACTTAGTGAGACCCTGTTTCAAAATAAAAAATAAAATAGAGCCAGGTGTGGTGGTGCATGCTTGTAATCCCAGTACTTGGGAGGCTGAGACAGGAGGATCGCAGGTTCGCAGCTAGCTTCAGCTACTTAGGCCCTCCACAACTTAGTGAGACCCTGTTTCAAAATCAAAAATAAAAATAGGGCTAGGGATATAGCTCGGAGGTAGAATGCCCCTGGGCTGAATCCCCAGTACTGCAAAAATAAAAGTAAAATGAAATTTCACTCCATTATTAAGAGCTGCGGTGGACAGATTTGGGCAGGGATATAATATGGGTTTCTTGAATTCTTTTTTATATACTTTTATTGGTGCATTACAGTCTCACATCATAATGCAGCTCATCGTGATAGTGACGTACACGGACACGGCACTTGGTGGCTTTCCCCGGCTCCCTCCCCACTCCCCCCTTCCCCATACAGGATATTGATTGAGACTGACATTGGTATTCTCACATATGTACATAATGTCCCCAGAAGTGATTCCTTCTTTGATCCTCCCCTTCCCCTAGCCCACCTCCCTGGTTCCACTGGGATTTCTCCTCCATTATCTGGAGTCCCTCTGGTATCCCGATGACTCCCTAGCTTCCGCATATGAGAGAAAGCATACGACCCTTCACTTTCTGTGACTGGCGAATCTCACTTAACATAATGTTCTCCAGGTCCAAGCATTTTCCTGCAAATTACATAATTTTGTTGTTCTTTATTGCTGAGTAGAATTCCATTGTGTGTATATCCCACAATTTCGTAATCCATTCATCTGTCAATGGACACCTAGGTTGGTTCCATAATTTGGCTTTTGTGAATTGTGCTGCTACAAACATGGATATGCATGTGTTACTGTAATTCTCTGATTTCAGTATAGCTGGACATTGTTTCACTTATATTCAAAATAATCTGTGGTAGACACATCCCATGCTATGGAGGGGGAAAATAATGTGTGTACCCATCCACAGTCCGGCTGTGGGGGCAGCCCCCGGAAAGGTCCTGCTCCACCCACCACTACATCATGGCAGCCTGGCTCCGGGGCTGTCTGGCCTCCTGACCAGCACCATGCCGACTCAGGGGTGCGCTCCATTCCTGCTCTCCACTCTCCGCTCCCTGTGGGGATCTGGAAGGTGCTTTTACCACCCAGACCCTCTCTGTGTGATGTGGACTGGAAGTCACTACGCATGGAGCCACCTCTCCTGGAGAAGCCCCAGCAGCCTCCATCCCAGCCTCCCTGGAGGCAGCTAGGAAGCGGTTGTGGGTGTGCTGGTGTGGTGGGTGAAGTGCTCCGGGGCTGTGTGCGGCTCCACTGTTGATAAAAACAAAAGCAAGGAAAAGAATTTGTCGTGTAGGTGACCTGCGCGGTGCCTACCCGGGGCGCGGACTGGCGGGCATCCAGGAGTTCTCCTGCAGGCAGTGGGAGCGCAGTGGCGGGGGCTGGCCTCTGCGTGTCTTAGATCTCATGAGCTCTGCTTCTTGGACGAGGGCCAGTTTATTTCTGGGCTCACTGCTGGGAGGACCCTTCTGGGGTTTCCTGTGGGGATAGGCAGCCTCGTAGGCCAGCGTCTGTGCAGTGCCTGGGACCCCGACCAGAGCCACCCGCTGAAGGGGGTCAGCAGGAATCCTGATGCGTGCCCCTCAAGAGGCTCCGGGTTGAGCCTGGGCCCCAGCCAGAGCACAGCACACTGCAAAGTGACAGGAAAGGAGGAAAAGCCTGTCTTCCCTGCTCTGCGCGACTTCTCTGATTAAAGCAAGGCAAAGGCTACTCTCTTCCCGACAGGCAGCAGCAAGGCAGAGGGGCCGGAGGTTCCAGAGAGCCCCAGCTTGAACCCTCTTGGGCTTCTCCTGTCCCCCGACCTCCATGTGCCCCCCACAATCACACTTCCTTTGGCCCTGTATCCCCTGGTCCCTCTGGAAAAGGCTCATTTATCAAGTGTCTCCCATTCTCTCCTGTCATGGCTCACAGAGGTCCCTGGGCTATCCGAGCCGTGCCATCCGCTTCTGAAAACTGTCCGTTCCACAAGAATGGCTGGCCCCAGCCTGCTCATTTGGAATGAAAGCGTCCTACTGAGGTGCACATCTTATGCCGGGTTTGGGGGAGGGTTCCGTTCTTAGAATCTTCCTTGGAGGGTGGAGAGAGGAGGAAGGTTCTTCATGGTGAAGTCGGGGATGTGGTGCTGCGTTTCCTTGGCACCCCTGAACTTCCTGAAAGTCTGTCTGAAATTAGGTTACCCACCTCTGTTTCATCCACATAAGAAAGAAAATAGGAAACATAAGGGATTTCAAATAATGAGAGAGACCTATAGAATAGTGGAAGGAAAGCTGGGCGTGGTAGCCACGCTTGTAATCCCAGTACTTGGGAGGCTGAGACAGGAGGATCACAGGTCCGCGGCCAGTCTCAGCTGCTTAGTGAGGCCCTCCACAACTTAGTGAGACCCTGTTTCAAAAATAAAGCCGGGCGTGGTGGCCACGCTTGTAATCCCAGTACTTGGGAGGCTGAGACAGGAGGATCGAAGGTTCGCAGCCAGCCTCAGCTACTTAGTGAGGCCCTCCACAACTTAGTGAGACCCTGTTTCAAAATAAAGAATAAAATAGGACTGGGGGTGTAGCTCAGAGGTAGAATGCCCCTGGGTTCCATCCCCAGTACCGCAAAAAAAAAAAAAAAAAAAGAATAGTGGATGGACATGAGGGTGAGGAAGGACACAATTTGAATAACACTATGGCAACAGATGAAGGTGTTACTACCCACTTCACTAAGGGCACAGGGAGGGCGGGAGGAGGCAGAGGGGCAGGAGGCGGTGGGGGGGACTACACAGAGTGCTGTGCGCACCACCGTGATGTCTAATTGCAATGCACTAAAAAAAGTTTTTTTTAAAAAAAAAAGATAACCCAGTCCTTCCAGTTTCCTTCGCGGTGATGTTAAAACGAGAACATAAGGAGCAAGGGAGCGGAAGGGGCCTTGGAGAGCCTGTGGGAGCGGGTCACGGATGAGGCCGGGAAGAGCTCCCATGCTCCGGCTTCGCTGGGTCAGTGCCCGCCCACCCGCCCGCCTCTGCTCCGCTCTGAAAATAACTCATCTGGGTCTTCCCTCCTGACTCTGCAAGACGGAGCTTGTCTGCCAGGGACTTAACCCCTGGTTCCCTCTCCCTGCTCCGTTTGGCGCCAGGCCTGTTCGCTGGAGACCCGCTCAGCCGGTCGGTCGTTCACCCACAGTAGCCCTAGGGTGCCGCTCCCCCTTGGGGAATCATAGTCACCAGGCTTGGACCTGCAAGGCAGGCACCTCCGACCGCACCCCTGAGGCTCAGTGCTGGGGGGCTCTCCTTCTTATGGCCCTCCCCAGTGCAGACCAGGAGTGAAAGGCAAGCCCTTCCCTGCTCCAAGCTTCCGTCTGGAGGCTGCTCCTGCCCCGTCCCCACCCCACATCCCAGTGACCCCAGCACCGGAGCAGCCTGCGCTGAGTGAGCGGACTCCTGGCTGGAGGCCAGGACCACACTCCAGCGAGCGGGCTGGAGCGAGCTGGAGCGCTCTTTCCTGTGATCGTAAATTCCTCTGGCTCCAAGATGCAGCGCCAGCCCATGTCTGCAGTCAGCATCGTAGGTGACAGTGGCCAACGTGGGGGGGAAGATTACCGTGTGCTAGGCGTGTGCTGGGGAGATATTGTGTTGTCTCATTTAAACTTAGTAATAATCCTATAAGTACTATCCTAAACCTTATTTCCCAAGTGGGAAACTGAGGCTCTGGCAGGTCAAGTGTTTTGCCTAAGATCTTACATCCAGTAAGGGGCGGGTTTGAACGTGAACCAGAACTTTCCAATCAAATGCAGTCTCTTAGCCTCCCATGCCCCCGCAGAGGGTGTTGTTATCCATTTCCCACAGACGAGACTCTAAGCACTTAAGTCAATGGGACAAAATCCACAACAGATAAACAGTAGAGTGGGATTCAAAGCTGGGCTTGTCAAGCCCCATCCTGCACTCTCTCTGCTGCGCCGCTGCAGGACCCCGGGCTGCCCTGTGCCGGACAGGAACGGCTGGGTGTGGCAGGCTCCTGGCCACTGCCAGAGGATGCTGACCTCCTGCAGCCAGACCACCTTCCTGCCCGGGCCCTGGGGTGCATGGGGCTGGCTGGCATCCCAGGGCCAAGCAGGTCCCCTAGCCAAAGGGCAAGTGGAAGGAGACAGAGTACACCTCGACCTTTGTATTTATACTACGATCAGCACTTTAAAAATGTTTAACCACACCCGGATGTGGTGCTGCGCACCTGTAATCCCAGTACTTGGGAGGCTGAGACAGGAGGATCGCAGGTTCGAGGACAGCCTCAGTAAGTAGTGCGACTCATCAACCTAGTGAGACCCTGTTTCCAAATAATAAATAAAATCGGGCTGGGGGTGTAGCTTGGAGGCAGAATACCTCTGGGTTCAATCCCCAGTACCACACACACACAAAAGTGTTTAACCACCTTTGCAAGATAAAATATACATACAACAAAACTCACCCATTTTAGTGCACAATTTGGTGAGCACCACCACAGCTCTACAGTCATGTACTAGCACCACCGGATATACAGATAGCAAGTGGGACATAGCATTTCCATCGCCACCAAAGTTCCTCTGCCCTCGGCAGTCAGTTCCCACCCCACCCTGTCCCAGGCAACCAGTAACCCGCTTTCTGTCATTATAGTTCTGCCTTCTTATGAATGTGTGGAGACGAAATCCTACTGGTAGTCTTTCCTGTCTCACTTCTTTCTCGTGCACAATGCTGTTGAGATTCATCAGGTTGGGTGTGCACCAGCAGTCTGCTCCTTTTCAGTGCTCAGTAGTATTCCACAATGTGCATAGAACACAGTTTGTTAATGCTCACCAGATGGGCATTTGGTTTGTTCCAGCCTAGGGACGATAAAGCTTTTCTGAGGATCTGCACACAGTTTTCATGTGGACATATGTTTCATTTCTTTGGGGTGAATACCTACAATGGGACTGTCGTGTTTGGTGGGCAGATGTTTAACTTCATGAGAAGCTGCGTGATGCTTTTCCAGATGCTACCGTATCACGCACGCCCTTGCACCACATCCCCTCGCCTTTGGCATGGGCAGCTTGCTCTGGTGTAGCCCTTCTCATGGCTCTGTCATGTTATCTCTTGTTGTCTCAATTGGCCATTCCTATGTCTTCTTTGGTGACGTGTCTATTCAAACCCTTTGTCCACTTCAAATTGAGTCGTTTGTCTGATTAACTGAATTCTGTCAACATGTGAACTCACAAATGCTTAACTGCTGGGGGCAGCGTGGTGTCGCAGCCAGGAGCACAGGCTTCTGTAGAACACTGATCATGGATACCAGGTCTACCGTGAGGGGCTGTGCAACCCTGGACCAGTTCCTTGAACTCTCTGAGCCCTGATTTCTCACCAGTACAATAGAAGTGACTATGAAGCCCTGACAGAGCTGCTATGAGGCTTCAGTGAGCCCCTCTTAATGCAGGGCCTGGCACTGTGGACACTCAGTAAACTGGCCATTTTACTGTTGGCGAGAAAGTACATGACCACAGGCTGCTGTTAGTAATTCAAGACTGATTTCTAAAGAGCCACGGTGGTGGGTGAAGCGGCCAGGGCTGTTCCTCCACAGGCTCTGTGGGCTTGGACCCCCCTTTCCTTCTCACCCGGCAGCCCAGCCACTCTGTTCTACAAAACCCAACAGAGCCGGGCATGGTGGCACAGGCCTGGACTCCCAGTACTTGGGAGAGTCCCTGAGACAGGAGGATCGCAGGTTCAAGGACAGCCTCTGCAACATAGTGAGATTCTCAGTAACCTAGTGAGACCCTGTTTCAAAATAAATAAATAAATAAGGGCTGGGGTTGTAACTTGGAGGTAGAATGCCCCTGGGTTCAATCCCCAGTAACACACACACACACACACAAAACAAAACAAAACAAAACAATAACAAAAAACAATAGAACTTTCAAGCTAGGCGACTCAACTCAGCTGGATGGCTTCTGTTCAGTTTCTTTCTTGGACGGGCGTGGCAAGAAGAGATGGAAAAGTTAACTAAATGCCAGTCACCTTGTCCTCTCCCCGCCAGGAGCTTAGAGAGCCAGCAGAGCTTCCCCGTGCTTGGATGGGCCTGGCGTGCGGAGGCTGTGGGTTCCTACCTCGACCGTCCCTGGCAGCAGCCATGGAGGGACCTGGGGCCTGGAGACCCTCGCAAGGACAGCCGCTGAGACCAGCACAGTCTGGGGCTTTGAGTGCTGGGGTGCACACATGGTTCTGCCTGGATGAGGCATTACTCCTTGATAAAATGGGGCTGAGAATGTCAGGCAGCCTACAGAAACATCCAGCTGCTCTGGGTGAAGAAATAGACAAATTTGAAGTATTTTTTAGGTATGTGCTATTCTAGGATAAGTTGGTGGTGTTGTTGTTTTGTTTGGGGGGGTTGTTTGTTTTGTGGTACTGGGGATTGAAGCCAGGGGCATTCTACCTCCGAGCTACAGCCCCAACCCTTTTTATTTTTTTATTTTGAGACAGAGTCTCACTACGTTGCTGAGAGTCTCTCTACATTGCTGAGGCTGTCCTTAAACCTGTGACCCCCCTGTCTCAGCCTCACAAGTACTGGGATGATAGGCATGTGCCACCACACCCGGCTAGGTTGGTTATTAAAACTGGAGACAACAAATACCCAGGGATGGGAATGTTAAATTAAGATGGATTCCTCAGCTCCAAATAGAGACAGGAGGCTCAGATGGCTAAATCACAGATTGGACAGGAGTTCCCGTTCTTTGTCCTCTAGTTACTATTCCAGTGACCTCGGATGAGTCACTGATCTTTAATGACAATCTCCAAGCCCTCCCTGGCTGATACTTGTTTCTATTTGCACCTGAAGGTCGGGATCTGGATTTTCCAAGCCTTCATGCTGGCCTGAGAGTGCTGGTTACTGAGCACCGTCCGTCTGTCCATTAATTATTGTTATTTTATTTGTGTGGGGGGGCATTGGGGATTGAACTCAGGGGCATTGTACCTCTGAGCTACACCCCCAGTCCTATTTTATTTTTTCTCTCTAAGTTGCAGAGGGCCTCGCTAAGTCACTGAGGCTGGCCGCGAACCTGCGATCCTCCTGTCTCAGCCTCCCAAATACTGAGATTACAAGTGTGCGCCACACTGAGTACCTGGAATGAGCCAGGAGGGGTGGGGGGACATGAATAACATAGGTGTGTGTGCTCAGAGCTTATAAGAGAAGACCTTGCAAACAGCAGGTGTTTGTAAAGCTATCTGAGTTCCAGCCTCCTTCTTTCAGCTCCTCAAACACCCGCTGCCAGCCGGGCGTGGTGGCGCACGCTTGTAATCCCGGTACTTGGGAGGGTGAGACCGGAGGATCCGGGTTCACTGCCAGCCTCAGCTACTTAGTGAGGCCCTCTGCAACTTCGTGAGACCCGGTTTCAAAATAAAGAATAAAAAATAGGGCCGGGGGTGTAGCGCGGAGGTAGAACGCCCCTGGGTTCAATCCCTGGTACCGCAAAAAAAAAAAAAAACACCCGCTGCCGCTTCTTTGTGAACCCCACTTGGAATGCCCGTGGCCACCTCTGTCCCCCTGCACACCCCCACAGCGTACGCCGCACGCTTGGCCTGGTCTCTTCTACTCATCTCAGTCAGACGTCACATCTGTGGGTCGGGTTCCCTCCTCGCGAGCTCTCCTCGTCCTTCCCCTCTGAAGCAGGTGTTGCTATAATAGATAATGAGCTGAAATTAAAATGATGGCGGAGTGTATGTCGTCCCCACTGGGCCGCAGCCTCCATTATGAAAGGACCCGTTTCGTTGTTATACCCTGAGCACCTGGTACAGGGGCACAGAGTCCAGGAAGAGTAATGAGTGAATGTGTCCAAGAGGTGGTAAAACCAAAACAGAGAGCGGCTAATGGAGGAGGAGGCCCGTGGGCGAGGGACGCCCCCATGGGCTTGCCAGAAGTGCCCAGGGTTGAGCTGTGCTGGGGGAAGCGCAGGTGTCCGTCTGTCCTCTGCTCTGTTTCTCTGTGTAGCCAGGCTCCCAGAGACTCTCCCTAGAGTTGCACAGTGTTTGGCGAATGTAGTTAAACAGGTTTGTGGATCCAATAATTTACAAAAGCTTGAGATTTCTTTCTTCGGATGTTATTCTAAATCCGGTCATTTTTTTGTTCGGCATTCATTCCAAGTACAATCAAGGATCGAGTATGTAAAAGGTGCACAGGAGAAATGTTCTTTGTGTTTGCTGATGATCTGATGACTTCAAAACACTAGAAATGCCAGGCACAGTGGTGTACGCCTGTAATCCCAGCTATTTGGGAGGCTAAGGCAGGAGGATCACAAGTTCAAGGCCAGCCTGGTCAACTTAGTGAGACCCTGTCTCGAAACGAAAAAAATAAAAAGGGCTGGGGATGTAGCTCAGTGGTAGAGCACTTGCCTAGTGTGCACTAGGCCCTGGGTTCAATCCCCAGTACTGAAAAAAAAAAAAAATATATATATATATATATACATTTATATATATATGAAAACCTTGATTTATGGGGTATAGGGCTTCTTATCTGGACTTTTCAAGGGCTCTGGTCCAATAATAATAGGCAGTTTGACCACGTGGCCACGTTCTGTAAAACCATCGACGCACAGGTGTTGATGAAGTGGACCGCCTTCCACCCGCCTCGTGCCCGCACTGCCTTGATAACTGAGTCGCGGCTTCCTCTGGCCCAGGCGTGCCTTTACCTGCCTCGCCTGCCGCTTCCAGGCCAGCCCCGAGCCACAGAGAACCGGCCTGGGAACCCTCCGAAAGCAGGGTCCAGGGCCCCCGTCGCCCCCGCCCCGCCTCCTCCTCACGGACTACGTGAAACTGCCATGCATGGGGCAGATCGGAGTTCGGAGCAACCCCTCCAGAGTGACTCCAGAGGACGTTCCTGCCACCAGTTGGCCTGGGCAGCTTTGGAGGAACTGCTCAACCTCCCGTGCCTCAGTTTCCCCAGTAGGCAGGGCCGACACTGTGACTCCAGCCTCGGGTCGTGCTATAGCCATGAGACCGGCCCCTGGAGTTACTACTGTCAGTGACTTCTCCTGCACAGACTGCGATCCACGAGTCGTGTGTAAAAGCCTGTCCTGATTGACAGTCTCTCCTCCCTCTGTCCCTCCAGTGCCACCTCGTGAGGCTCTCAAGGGCAGGGACCTCTGGGTGTGGGACCGCGTCCTACCCGTGGCACCCCAACCACCTGGCGTACCGAGGGTCGCAGCGGTAACAGGAGAGGCAGCAGCTGACCGGGCGGCGGGCCCAGCCCTTGGGAAACTTGTTCTAATCTTAGAAGCGCCTCCCGGGGCCTGTAGGACTCCCGCAGACCCCAGGACACCCACAGTCGCCCCACTCCTCCTGGGGAAGCGGCCCCAAGCCGAAGGTACTAGTGTGAAGCTTCTAGACAGCGGCAGCTGAGGACCCCGACTCCAGGCAGCCCCGGTGGGGTGGCCCCAGGCGAGAGCAAGCTTCTGCCAGGAAGTGCTGGTAACGGTCTCCATTCCCACTGGCTGCGAGCCCCATTCACCCTCTGTCTCCTCCGCCCCAGCCCAGCCAGGCCCCATCCTCCCTGGTTCTCAGCCTCCTGAGGTTGGCACGGACCCTCTAACGCCATCCTTAAGATATTGGTCATCCTCAGATGGGTTTGTCTGCTCGGGGTCACCTCGGGCCCAGTCTTCCGTCTCTGCCAACCCCTTGGTGCCCATTCTCCACTCCCGTGAGACCTGGTACCTCCAGGTGGGCCCACGTCTGCCCCACTCTTGTGAGTCCCTAGACCTGGCAGGTGGCAGGGCACGTTAATATCCCACCATTGGTAAAACCGTAAGCTCTGAATCATGAGGCGACTCCTTTCCCCCCTAAATGTGGCCACAGATCTTCCTTCCTTCCTTCCTTCCTTCCTTCCTTCCTTCCTTCCTTCCTTTCTTCCTTCCTTCCTTCCTTCCTTCCTTCTCTCCTTCCTTCCTTTCTTTCCTGGGGATTGAATCCAGGGGCATTATACCTCCAAGCTACACCTCCAGCCCCTTTTTGACTTTTTATTTGGAAACAGGGTCTCACTAAGTTGCTGAGGTTGGCCTCAACCCTGCAATCCTCCTGTCCCAGCCTCCCAAGTGCTGGGATTACAGGTGTGCACTACTACGCCCAACTCAGAGACTCTCAGTCCTGATTCTCCCTCTCCACCTTCGAAAGCACCCGTGGTAAAAAAGGCTGCCAACACACTAGGGCTTTTACTGAAGGCTGTGGATTACAGGAAGCCGTCATGCTGACAGCCCTGGGGGGTGTAAATCAAGGACTGGAAATTCCTGATCGCCACAGTCCTGGTCAGAGGTTCCTTTCTGGCTGCTCCACCAGGAAGCGGCCAGCCCTGTCCACTCCTCAGCCCCCCCGGCTGGCCGCTCTGCTTCCTTACACCCCTCTTCCCAAGGCAGCTCTGGCTCCCTGAGCACCCGGCCCCAGCAGAGGCTCAGCTCCGAGCGAGGCTGCCCTCCATGGGAGACAGCGGGCTGTCAACCAGCTCATCTTCATCTTCCACAACTGTGGCCGTGGCCTCCAAACAGGTCTCCCTGCCCTGCCTGTCCATTCCTCACACGGCAGCCGGAGGGAGTTTGCAGAACGAACCTGACGGTTTTGCTTAACGCACCGCGCAGTGACTTTGGAGGGTTAGAAGAGTCCCTCTCGGAGCGTGTGGTACGCACGCCTGTCATCCCAGTACCTGGGAGGCTGAGACAGGAGGATCGCAGGTTCACAGCCAGCCTCTGCAACTTAGTGAGACCCTGTTTCAAAATAAAAAATAAAATAGGGCTGGGGGTATAGTTCAGAGGTAGAATGCCCCTGGGTTCACACACACACACACACACACACACACACGAATAGTCCCTCTCAGGCCCTTCATACTCTGGCCTGTTTTCCTCTCCAGCCTCATCTATCGACCAGGTGTGCCCTGCACCAGGCTTAGGAGCTTCTTGTCACTGCTTGGCACCCCGGCCTTAAAGTCATCACCGTGCAGCCCTCTCAGCTGGAGTGCCCGGCTCCGAGCAACTCCCCGGCACTGCGAGCCTGCATTTGCCTGGAAGCCACGCCATGCCTCTGGCCGGGTCAGGAGCTCCTGCTGCGCACTTCACCCGGTCCTTCCCTTCCACAAGCGCAGCACCCTCCACTCGGCGCGTCTCCTCCTCCTAGTGGTCTCCCTTGCAGGGGGCAGGTGTGCCCAGCACCATCTCTCTCTCCCAGCCTCGCTGTGTCAGGTCGGCCATCTTGCTGCATCGATGGCACCAGCACCACTCACCCGCTGTCTGCTCCTTTGTGTAGGGTACACGTTCACACCCCTCCTCTTCCTCTGTGTCCCCAGAGCACAGAACACATAGGGGCACGTGTGAACGCTTGACCCACTGTATTAATTCCCATGGCCGCTGTAACAAAGGTCACCAACTTAGTGACCCACGCATGCGAGCTTATCACCTGATTGTTCAGGAGGCCAGAAATTCAAAATGCCGGGGCTCACTGGAGTGGAAGCAAGTTGTGTGGGGGGCTGCCTTTGTTTTGGAGGCCCTGGGGAGACACTGTTTTCTTTTCTTTTTTTTTTTTTTTTTTTGCCAGTATTGGGAATTGAACCCAGGGGCATTCTACCTTCAAGTTACACCTCCAGCCCCTTTTATTTTTTTTATTTTGAAACTGAGTCTCACTAAGTTGCTGAGGGTCTTGCTGAATTGTTGAGTCTGGCCTCGAACCTGCCTCCTGTCTCAGCCTCCCAAGTGCTGGGATTACATGTGTGCTCATTCCCTTTACCTCCTTCTCTCCCACCTTCTCCTTCCCAACCCCTCCAGGCAGCCATTAATCTACTTTCTGTCTTTGTAGCTCTACCTGTTCGGGACATTTCAAATAAACGGAATCAGATGCCAGGCCTAATGTTCTCGAGTTTTATCCATGTTTACCATGTCCCAGAGCTTCGTGCCATTTTATAGCGAATGCTATTCTGCCGAGTGGTGGCTCCAGAATATTCCCTCTCCCCTTTCATTGGTGAATGGATTATGGGCTTGGTGTTT
Organism: Glis glis; assembly: GCA_004027185.1. Lineage (NCBI taxonomy): Eukaryota > Metazoa > Chordata > Mammalia > Rodentia > Gliridae > Glis > Glis glis. The sequence continues at coordinate 32,971 of PVJS01008803.1, read as the reverse complement.
AGATTCGGTGGCTTTCATTTCACATAGAACTTTGTATAGCTGGGATGTGTGGATATTCATGACCTGTATCAGGCCTTAAGAGCCATACAATTAAACTTAGTTGTACTTTTTTTAATTGCTAGATACAGCGCATACTGGTTTCTTGGGGACAGTGTGAGCTCGGTGCTGGGATGAGAGTGTCTGCTAAGCACCTGTCTTAGTAATAAAATAGCCCATTGAAATGGCTGAGTCAGGATGTCCCACCCTTGCAAGAAGAATGGCCAAAGTAGCAGGGGACACATCCTAGCCAGCTGCACCCCCCTAGGTCTTCCATACCCCAGAGGGAATAGAAGGGCAAGAGAAAATTATGCGCAACCCTGGGCTTCCCTCAGTGTGTTTGAGGGAGCTGCTGGCCCCATCACCAACAATTAGTGAGCGCTTCAGACAGGCCAGGCCCTGTTCTAAGCGTCTTACATGCATCAACCCACGAGAACCTCCCAATGACCCTGTAACATAGGTATTATCATAATTGTCCCCATTTTACAGACAAAGAACCCGAGGCACAAAGAAGTTTGGTAACTTGCCCAAGGCCACAGAACTAGTCAATGCAGGGCCAGCGTTTGAAGCCAGGCAGTCTGGCTGGAGGCCCCTGGCTCTGTGCTACACCCCACATAGACCGCCATAAAGCCATCAGTGCACCCTGACACACAGGGCTTCTTCTGAATCCTCCTGGGGCTCTGGGGACATTAGTCTACTTCCTGCTGCCCATGGGAGAAGGGCAGTGCAGCCTCCAGGCTGAGACAGGGGGATCGCAGGTTCGAGGCCAGCCTCAGCAACTTAGTGGGACCCAGTTTCAAAATAAAAGGATAAAATGGGGCTGGGGGTGTAGCTCAGAGGTAGAATGCCCAAGTTCAATCCTCAGTGCCATAAGGGAGGGAGAGAGAGAGAGAGAGAGAGAAAGAAAGGGAAGGGACACCATTCCCTGGACTCCAGGAAAACAAACTCAGTGTATTATAATCCTTCCTGCAACCCAACTTTTAAGCCCTAAATGCTTCCAGAAGCCTCACAGTTCTCTCGCTGCTGAGCCCCTTGCCAAGCCCAGTTCTGAGACAGGGAAGTTTGGGCGGAGTTTTTGATCCCTACGTGCTCTATTTTTAACTGGAATGTCTCTTGCTGTACCCCCAGCGATCGGCGCCCGCGAGGCCGAGGTAGACTGCTCTGTCAGCAGGACCTGAGCAATAAATAGCCGTGGACCGAGAGTGATCTGTTATGTGGGCAGGCAGCTAGACAGATGGACAGACCAATCAGCCCCCAGCCTTTGCTTCACAATACACCGTCCCAAAAGGCCGTGCAACGCTCCAGGAGGACAGGTGTTGGTCTCCGGCCACTCCTAACGTGGCAAGAGTGAGGAGCAAGCAGGTGCTGTCCCAGATCCCTGCCCTGAGGCACCATCCAGGCGGGACATTGAGCGCTGTGGTTTTCCCCTGGGGACGCGCGGGGCTGCTGGAAGTCAGCGGGGCCTTGGTGGGGTTACAGAAGCTGGGGGAGTCCCTGAATCAGAAAGCTTGGAGACACTTGTAGCACAAGAAGGAGGGCCATGGAAGCGTGCACGTGTTTACACACACGTGTGTGGTGCAGGGACGATGCTTGCTGCCGGTGGGGCCATGCCCTGTCTGGGTAGACCAGAGACCTCTGGACAGACTGAGACGGACTTTCTCAGATTGCTGCCCAAGTCCTCCCAGTGTCGGGCTGGACGTGAAGAAGGCAAGCGGTAGAGGAGGTCTACAGTTGGTGTCAGATGCCACCATCGCGGTGGCTCAAGAGCAAAAGCCTCCTGTCTCTGGGACGCAGACAACAGTATTAAAACCAGATGGCCACGCAGGCCATCATAACGAGGCGCAGCTGGGGTGCCATTTCTAGTGTCACTGGCTCGCATCTGTGTCGGAGTGACAAGCAGTATGTGGAAGCAAGCGGTGTTCTGGGGTGCACCTTGGCCCGAGACATGACAGGAACTGATGGCCTCACCTAGAGACGGCCCCGTTGCCGGTAATAAAACAGCACGTTCTAGAACCTGGTGACACGCCAGGCCTTGTACCAGCATTTCTTCACACTCGTAGTCAACCATGTAGCCCACGGAGCGGCCTTAGGAGAGATGCGCTTCTGCTGCCCCCGGCCAGGCACAGAAAGCGTGAGCCACGTAAGAGGTGGAGCCTGGTTCCCATCCGTGTCCTGATTGCCTCTCGTGCCATCGGCTCGTTCATTCAACACTTCTTTTTTTCTATTTACCCAACACTTCTTTGCCAAAGACACTCAATTACGTAGGGAAGACAAGACACATACATGTCTTAAAATTCAATAAAGTGAGCCAGGTATGGTGGTGCACGCCTGTAATCCCAGTACTTGGGAGACTGAGACAGGTGGATCACAGGTTCAAGGACAGCCTCAGCAACTTAGTGAGATTCTCATCAACCTAGTGAGACCCTGTTTCAAAATAAAAAATAAAATAGGGCTGGGGGTGTAGCTCAGAGGTAGAATGCCCCTGGGTTCAATCCCCAGCACCACCAAAAAGAAAGAAAAAACAAATAAAAAAAAATAGGGATGGGGATGTAGCTCAGAGGTAGAATGCCTCTGAGTTCAATCTCCACTACCAAAAAAAAAAAATTTTTAATAAAAGACATTTGCTCGCCGGGTGTGGTGGCGCACGCTTGTAATCCCAGTACTTTGGGAGGTGGAGACTGGAGGATCCGGGTTCGCGGCCAGCCTCAGCTCTCTTGCTCTCTCTCTCCCTGTCTCTCTCTCTCTCTCTCTCTCTCTCTACTTAGTGAGGCCCTCCGCAACTTCGTGAGACCCGGTTTCAAAATAAAGTATAAAAAACAGGGCTGGCGGTGTAGCGCGGAGGTATAATGCCCCTGGGTTCAATCCCCAGTACCGCAAAAGAAAAAAAAAAGACATTTGCTCACCCCACTTCCTACAATCAAAGGCCCCTCTCTCCAGGTGCATCTTGTCAGCCCCAGTTCTTCAGGCTTGCTGAACAGGGGAGAAGACTGCTACGTTGTCTCTGATACTGCCCTTTTCCAGAGGGGTCTTTGCAGAACCTTGGGTACCCCTCCAGGACAGCCCAAGCTTTTTCTCCCCCAGGTCTCCAGGGGCACCCCAGGGCCAAGCACATTGTAGATATCCACTATGTGGTGGACTGAATGTTTTTCTTTTTTTAATTCTGAATACTTCCCTGCGTGTGGCCACTCAGCAAGCGCCTTTCCTGACGCCCTGTGCCCACTCTGAAGAGCCGGGCACACATTTCCTCACTAACTCTTCCTTCTCCTGTGTTTGCCAGGAAAGACCATCAGAGAGCAACGCCAACGTGGACAGCTCGGCGTCACCCTCGGTGGCCCAGCTGGCAGGGCGGTTCCGGGAGCAGGCGGCTGCAGCCACGGAGGTGAGTGGGGCTGGCATCCTCTTCTGGGAGGGGCTGAGGCAGGGAGTCTGGGGAGGCCCAGGGGAGGGGAGGCAGATGGCTTGGTAATTACCAAATTAGGAAGAGAGGGTCCCTCTGAATGCGAGGAATGTGCCACCGCCCTGTGCCTGGGCAGAATCTTTCCCCACAGCTCCAAGCTCCAAGGGCGCTTCATACCATGGTGTGGTGGCGTGGTGGCATGGTGGAGTGGTGGTGTGGTGCATGGTGGCGTGGTGGTGTGGTGGTGTGGTGGCGTGGTGCATGGTGGCGTGGTGGCGTGGTGCATGGTGGCGTGGTGGCGTGGCAGCGTGGCAAGGAGGGAACAGGGCAGAGCCACACAAAGCCCAGCCCAGAGAGCCCAGAGAGTGGGGATGTGGTTCATTTTCACACGGACTTCAATGGCGCACTGCTGTGCCAGGCCCGGGCTGGCTCAGAGTAAAAACATCCCCACGGCCACTCCTGCCACAGCCTAGGGATCAGGAGAAGGCAGGACAGAGGAAGAGAGGACTCATGGGACGCACATCCCGAGGGGTGTGAGGGGACCGGGAGAGGAGGGATCCCAGGGCCAGGGCTTGTGGAAGAATCCTGCGGGAAAGGAAGTGTGACGAGCAGCCCTGTGACTCTGCTGGGATGGGGCTCTCTGTCACTCAGGAAGATTAGAGATGGGGGGCGCCAGGGTGGGAGGGTCGGTCAACCCTGGCCCACGGGGAATTGACAACTCAGTTGCCTTAGTGTTTCAGGTGCACTATTTTGACCTTTGGTTTCCTCAACTGAAAAGTCCATAGTTTCTAGACTATGATGGGAGTGTCTTCAAGGACAAAAGGAGATGACGTTGATTTCAGGTCACCGGCACTGCCCGCGAGGCGGGTGTCATTTAGAGACGCTGGTTCAGGTCAATGAATCTCAGGAAAGAGAGGATGACAGGTCAGCAGCACAGGCGTGGGGAGGAGGCCGCAAGTCAAATAAGCGCGTGGCGCCGACTGACGTAGTGGGGGCGACACTCGGCCCTCCCCGCTCACTCTCCTCTTCTCCAGACATCCCTGGCCATTCCTAACACCAGTCTCCACTGTCTTCCTCTTCCTCCCTGTTGCCTGATAAGCTGTCTCTCTTTTTCTCTCTGTGTCGTCTGTCGCCCTCTCTCTAGACACCAGCCAGTAAGCCAGCAAGAAGGAAACCGCCCTGCTCCCTCCCCCTGTTCCCCCCCAAGGTAGAGCTGGGCCAGGACGGTGATGAGGTAAGTGCCCGCCGCCCCGCCGGGACTCCTTCCCCTTCTTTTAGGAAGAGGCACAAAAAAGCACTCTCAGACAGGGACCCTCTCCACGCCCCACTCGGCCGAATTTCTCTTCCTAATGCTCCCTGGGTCCTCTACTGTGGACTCCTGAGTCTCCTCTGTTAAGGCTGGAGCACCATTTTTCAAGCCTGAGCACTTCCGGAAGAGAAAGGGCCGGATGTTATTATCACATCAGGTTCGGGCATCGGGGAGCTGATGAATTGCTCCCAGGTCTGGCAGAGATGAACTTGGAATAAGGTGGAGACAACACCTGCAGAGGAGGCCATGATGTCGCAGGCAGAGCTGTAATGTGAGGGAATCTCATGGGTCCACCTCAGGCTCAAGAAGCTGGATGGTTCTGGATCATCGGAGGAACCAGGACACCCAGGAGGCCTCAGAGCCCTCGGATATTAATAGCCAATGCTGGCAGCCACAGCACAAAGGCTCCGGTGTCGCAGATCAAAGCCAGTAACAGCGCTCTCACCGGCCCTCTCTAACTGTGGCCGTCAGAGGGACTTCTCCAGGCCCCGTCCCAGCCCGTGAGCCCTCACTGGGATCGTGGCGTGCCAGAAATGCATGGCCATGTTCTGTCGTCCAGCCTGGAGGCCAAACCCAAAACAGAGCCAGCGAGCAAAAGACACTTGCCCCTGAGTCCCACTGCAAACACCTCTTTCTTCTCTCCTGTTTTTCTGGGTACCAGCGTCTTGACAATAGACAAGCACGTTTGGGAACTGGGCAAGCTTCTTGGTGCCCACATTTTCTCGTCAACAGAGTGAGACTGTTAAAGTACATAGTTTGGGAGCCTTTTTTTATCAGCCCGAGGCTTACGAGTAGAAGCCCACCAGCAAAAGCAGAAACTCGCAGCTGCACCTGGCTGAGTGGGCGGGCGGCTGGAGGACCTTCCGCTCTGAGGATACTTCCCTTCCCTCTGCCAAACAGGGGTCTCGTCTGGGATGGGAAGCCCAAGGAGTAGAGATCTGAAAACACTGAGATTTTGTTGGGTCCCTTCAAGTGCTGGCATTACGATGCCGTGGCCCCCTGGGGTGAGCAGCTAGCGCCAAGATCCATCGCGTGCCAGTGGCTTCTCTCTAGAGAGGCCCGACTTCTCCTTGTGACCTTGGCCTTCCGGGCCTGGTGTCTCTGCTGCCGTGCACCAGGCTGAGGCTGTGGCCTCCCAACACTGTCCCCTGTCAGCCCGGGCTTGGCCCAGGAGGATCTCTCGACCATACTAACTCTGAGGACGAGAAGGCTGGCCCGAGAGATGGCGGAGGCTGGATGGGGGAGTTTACTCACTGGAAGGAAAGCACAGCTTTCAGCCTCGTGCTTGGGTTCAACAGCTTCATTTCTGACTCTGTGAAATAAGTACACAGGGTTCACCCCACGCTGCGCTCCACCCAGAAGAGAAAGACGCGCCACGGCCGAGGGCTGGGTGCACGGAAGCACAGCTCTTAGACTGCAAGTCCTCCTGGAGGGACCCGCTGCTCACATGGAGGAAGAACACTATCTTCGGGGATCAGTCACTTTTGTCTCCTCGAAATTCACACAGGAATAAAACGAGCGGTCAGCTTTGTCCGGCTGGGCTGATGGAGGCTGCTCGCCATGTTTCTCCTCTGCTCCTATAGTGCAGCCTACAGGAGCCCTCATGCCAGCACCCCTGGGGGCCTGCTGGGAGGGAGGGTCCCCGTCAGGAGTCCCCTGTTCCCTGGTTCCTAATGCGGGGCTGGGAAGGGTCACTTCATCCTGCTTTGGTTTTTTTTTTTTCTTGTGGTTTCTTTTTGGAGATAGAACCCAGAGGTGCTCTACCACTGAGCTACATCCCCAGCATTTTTTATTTTATCTTTTTGAAACAGGGTCTCGATAAATTACCACACTGGCCTCTAAGCTGCAATCTTGTCTCAGCCTCCCGAATACTGGGATTAAAGGCGTGCGCCATGACACCTGGCTTCCCAGCCCTTTTTTACTTTTTTTTTTTTTTTGAGACAGGGTCTCACTAAGTTGCTCAGGTTGGCCTCAAACTTGTGCTCCTCCTGTCTCCACCTCCCAAGTATTGGGATTGCAGGCATGTACCCCCATGCCGGGCTTCCCAGCCCTTTTTATTTTTTAGTTTGAGACAGGGTCTCACTAAGTTGCTCAGGCTGGGCTGGAACTTGAGATCCCCCTGAGCAGCTGGGACTCCAGGTGAATGTCACCTCACCTGCACCTGGTACTTCACCCTGCCCCTCCCTCAGCCTGAGCCAGCCCCACAGACAGCACCTGCTGGTATCAGGCCCCTCCTGCAGGCCAGGTGACCAGGAATTATCCCTCCGGAAGAACCAACCAAAGGGTGTCTAATGCAGCCACAGACACTGCCTCGTCTGCTCAGAAAGGACTGGAAAACACTCCCATCTGAAAACATCAGGTCCACAACTTCCGGACATTATGAGGACATAATACATAAGATTTTCCTCACCTGGCTGGCCAGCCAGATAACATAAGGGGGTGCTGCCACCTGCTGTCTGCCCTGGGAACTGCAGCAATGGCTATGGAGGATACCCCTAGCGTCCCGTGGCACATCCGCTGGGTCCCCAGTTCTGTCCTGTGGCTACAAACTGCTACTGTCTTCAGAAGATGGTGTTCATCAGGAGAAGAGTTCATAGGATTACTTAGAATGAGCTTTTTTCAGCAAAATTGTTGCTGCGGTTTCTGAAACAGTATCTTCGAGAACACCCACGTGGAATCCCTCTGTAAAGCAGAGAAGCCAAGGAGCAACCAGCTGGGGCCGGAAGCTCTTGTACTCACCATAGAAAAGGAGTCCGCAGAGGACAGCTCCAGGACTGCCTGACCTGCAGACGAGTGGAGGCAGAGGCACCAGGAGAATCCTCAGCATCCTTTAGAGGTCGGGGGCATCATCCTCTCCTGTCAGAGTTAGGGTTAGAAGGGGGCAGGTGGCCTGAGTCCCTGCCAGGGATCATCCCTTTCCAGCATTGTGATCCCTCAGTCTGGACCTTAAAAGGTCACAAGGAGATCAGCCGAGTCTGTCTCCCTCCTTCCATCACTAAAATACAGTCATTCCCTCCATAGATACCTCAGAATATTCCTGAGATCAACCTTTCTCTTCTATGGTTCAGGTGAATCAGTACCTGGGTGAAGGGCAGGTAGATACATTGGTCCCAAATTATGAAAAAATGCCTCTGTGCTTGGCCTCTGTCCAGCCACATGGAGTCGTCTTCCTCCTCCTCCTCTTCATCATCATCGTCGTCATCATCATCATCATCATCATAATCATCAAATCATTACTATCTTCTCACATAGTTGTGAGGAATTTGCATAAAACAAACAGTCCATCTTTTTAGAAACACAGAATCCAAAGGCAGACAAAATTCCGACCTGCGTTCATCACATCTGTGACTAACAGAGCATGTGTGTGGTTAGACAGCACGTGCACCAGCCATCAGCGGCACCTCAAGGGCAGGAACCATGTCACACTCGTCTTTATGTAACTGACAGAACACCTGGGCTGTGGTAGAGACTCAACACGTGCATTCACTTAGTTAAAATGTGCTTTGGAAAATAACTTATGCCGGGTATGGTAGCTCATGCTTATAATTCCAGTACTTGGGAGGCTGAGACAGGAGGAATACAGGTTTAAGGCCAGCCTCAGCAACTTAGCGAGGCCCTTAAAAACTTTGCAAGACCCTGTTTCAAAATAAAAAATAAAATAAGCCAGGCGTGGGGGTGCACGCTTGTAATCCCAGTACTTGGGAGGCTGAGACCGGAGGATCCGGGCTTGCGGCCAGCCTCAGCTACTTAGTGAGGCCTCCACAACTTAGTGAGACCCTGTTTCAAAATAAAGAATAAAAAATAATAGGCCTGGGGATGTAGCTCGGAGGCAGAATGCCCCTGGGTTCTATCCCCAGTTCCGCAAATAAATAAATAAATAAATAAATAAATACATAAAATAAGCCAGGCATGGGGGCACACACTTGGAATCCCAGTACATGGGAGGCTGAGACAGGAGAATCACAGGTTCATGGTCAGCCCCACCAACATACTGAGGCCCTCTGCAATTTAGTGAGACCCTGTTTCAAAATAAAAGAATAAAATAGAGCTGGGAGTGTAACTTAGAGGTAGAATGCCCCTAGGTTCCACCCCCAGTACCAAAAATAACATAAATAAAATAAAATAGAGCTGGGAGTATAGCTAAGAGATAGAATGTCCCTGGCTTCAATCCCTAGTACCAGAAAAAAATAAAATAAAAGGCTGGGGATATAGTTCAGGACTAGAGCACCCATGGGTTCAATCCCCAATGCCACCGAAAACAACAACAACGAAGAATGAAAGTTATAACATAAATAATGCCATTGGTGGGATTCTCCAAAAGCTCATTATTCAGCGCAGACGTTTCAATCATCTCTCTGCTGGATTTCATTCCTGGCCCGTGGCTTCCTGCAGGGTTTGTGAGGAACAGAATGGATGGTCGCTTTTGCCTTTGACATGGGTTCCCCATGTGGAAGGTCACCAGGGGAGACCTCGCTCCTACAGGGTTTCCCTGTACGGACGATAAAGCCGCTCTTCCCGGGACGGGCGGCCTCCTGGGTCACGGATGTCTGCCCTGACTTCTCAGCCCGTAGATCCGAGTGGTCTCACTGGTGCTGAGAAGAGAGAGGGAGAGAGGGAGCCCGCCCAGGCCTGACAGGTGTGTGGGCAGCGGAAAGCAACTCTCCTCCGTCCACCTTTGGCTTCTGGGCTCCAGCCAGAGCCCCGCCTCCCTCCCCCTCACTCATGGGTTGTTTTGGTCCATTTGCTCTGTAGAAATTGCCACCCAATGCCAGCCACGCTCCCAAAATCAAGGTGAAGAGCTCGCCCCTGATCGAGAAGCTCCAGGTAAGCGCGGGGCCCAGGGCTACCTTTTATCCAGCTTCCCCTCTAATATGCAGGTCTTTAGGATACCCAAGCTTAGCCCCAAATGTCACCTGTGTAGTTAGTCCCTGTAACCAGCTAGTGACCAAATTACCCTAAAGGATGAGGATAGCCTTCACCCGGGATGAGGGTGTAGCGTCAGGACCACGTCAAGCCCCAGTGAACGCTGTCAACCTAATGGACAGATACGAGCCCCTCAGCAGTCTTATGGGGAAGCGCACTGCAGTTACTGCAGGAAGAGCCCAGCCTCTCCTCAGAGGCATGAATGTAGCCACAAACCATTTCAGCCCTGCTCAGGGCTGAGGTCCAGCTGCTACACATTGCACTGCGGTGGCGGCTTGGCAAATTCCTTGTCTGGAGAGCATTCAGGCCTGCCCCTCCCCGGTCAGCCTGGGTGCCCAGAACCATGGTAAACTGCCCCCACGCTGCTCCCGGGGGCTCCCAGGAGTATCCGTGAAGCAGGAGATCCTGCCCCTGAGCTCTTAACCTTGTTGGGAAAACAAGATTTTCTTACCTGATACGATAAGAGACGTACAGGAGAGTAAATACCAAAGATCTCTGTTGTGTGCGGGTCAGCCCCGCTGCCCTAGTGCAGAGTGCCCCTTGGTGCCACTGAGGCTGGATAACTGTCGCAGAGGGGCTGGTTCGTGCATTGCAAGATATTTAGTGGCATTCCTGGTCCTGCCTGCTGGATGCCAGTGGCACTCTCCAATAAGCTGTGACGAGAAAAAAGGTCTCCAGACATTGCCAAATGTCCCCAGGGGCAAAATCACCCCCACCCCAGGCACATCTCGGGGCTCCCAGATGTGCACCAAAATCACACCCACCGCTCTAGAATGTCAGAGCTGGCAGGAGGGATTAGTGAATGCTTTATGAAGCGCTTACGCCCCCGGTCCATCCTTGAAGAGAGGGGCCTGGCAGGAGGAATTCGTGAATGCTTTATGAAGCGCTTACGCCCCCAGTCCATCCTTGAAGAGAGGGGGCTGGCAGGAGGGGAAGGTGTTCCTGGCGTGGGAAGGGTGTGAGCTAAAGCGCAGAGGAGGGGTGGGCATGACGCACCCTATGTGGCGGGGTCCTGCCTCTATGCAGCCACCTGGGAAATGAGCGAGGCTCCCATCCAGGCCCAACTAAGGAAACTGCTCACCAGCTTCCGCTCTGAAGCCACCAGGGGGGTCCAGACAAATGGTTGCGGCCTCTGCAGTTCCCAGCCTGCCCGCCAGAAGGCAGAGAGGGCCCTGCAGTGTCTCTCCTGAAATTTAGTTCATACTACGAATCCCTGAGACCTTCCCCCTGCGGGGAGGGGTGATGCTGCCATCCTCTACGAGGCTCGGGGCTCCCAGATGTGCACCAGGCATCCCTCAGAAGGGTCCCCGGAACTCCAGCATCCCTCCTGGCAGCCAGCTGAGCGGTGTAGCCCAGGCCCTCACCTGTGCCCTCTGCAGCCCACCACAGCCCTCACCCAAGTGTCAGAGGCTGGCTCCCAAGAGGCCTGCACCCTGTGGCCCTGGGCTCCTTCCCTCTTCCAGGCATCGGTGAGCCTGTTTGGAGTCATAGCGAAGGGAGAATGAAATTTGAATGTCCAGTTGTTGAGCCTCATTAAGAATGTCAGCAAAGCCGGGCGTGGTGGAGCACACCTGTAATCCCAGTACCTGTATCCCCTATGTGGAGGCTGAGACAGGAGGATTGCAGGTTCAAGGACAGCCTCAGTTACCTAGCGAGACCCTGTTTCAAAATTAATAATAATAATAATAATAATAATAATAGAGCCGGGCGTGGTGGCGCACGCTTGTAATCCCAGTACTTAGGAGGCTGAGACCAGAGGATCCGGGTTCGCGGCCAGCCTCAGCTACTTAGTGAGGCCCTCCGAAACTTAGTGACACCCTGTTTCAAAATAAAAAGAAAATAGGGCTGGGGGTGTAGCTCGGAGGTAGAAGCCCCTGTGTTCAGTCCCCAGTACCGCAAAATAATAATAATAATAATAATAATAATAATAGACTAGGGTGTATCTCAGAGGTAGAATGCCCCTGTGTTCAATCCCCAATTTAAAAAAAAAGGAATGTCAGCAAGAGTCTGGTGATGCAGCCAAATGCTATAGGAGCCTGGCTTTGTGGGAATATGTGGGGGAAAGAAAGAAGAAATCCACCCTCAGCTTAGATTTTCTCCTAAATGTTCTCTTGAGCAAGCTATGAACCATGATTTTCCTTCACTAGAATAGTCCCCAATTCAAAGTTCAATTGTTCTGTTGACCAGCAAGCTCCGTTTTATCTGCAAGCAGCCATACCATGAAGGAAGTCTCCCTGCTTGAAGTTTAGCGGGAGGGCCCTCCTCTAAGGCCCAGGGCCTCTGAGCTGGCCTGGGCTGCACCTCCTGACCTCACACCGAGTTTGCAGTCCAAACCCTCCACTTGCCCTCCCCGCATGCTGCTTTTGACATGCAGGGGCTCATGGTGTTGCATCTTAACTTTTACATTTTCTATATTTAATTCTTCCCATGACTCAGCCTTGTCTTTGTTTTTTTTTTTTTTGTTTTGTTTTGTTTTGTTTTGTTTTGTTTCTTTGTTTGGGTTTGATTTTGGTTTTGGTTTTTGTGGTACTAGGGATTGAACCCAGGGGCATTTTACCTCTTAGCTACACCCCCAGCCCTTTATTATTATTTTTATTTTTATTTTATTTTGAAACTGGATCTCGCTAGGTTGCTGAGAGCCTCGCTAAGTTGCTGAGGCTGGCTTTGAATCTGTGATCCTCCGGACTCAGCCTCCCAAGTACTAGGCTTACAGGTGTGCACCACCAGCCGGCTTCAGTCTTGTCTTTATTATACAGTATTTCTTAAGATCACAATAAAAATGCAAATACCTTCCTAACCATGTTTAATCTTCCATAGTCTACAAGTCCTGGTGTAGACATGGGATTCTCCAGGGCAGCAGTCTTGGCTGAGAGAGGCTGGAACAGAGGGGAGGTCGCAACAGAGGGGAGGTCGGGATGGAGGGGAGACAGGAGGCAGGGAGAGGGTGTGAGCATGGGGTATGAGCCAAACAGTGGCAGGAGAGAGCAAACCAGGCCAGCTGTAAGAGGCCAAGCTCAGAGGTTTGGACGTACGTGGACCCCGAGATTCGGAAGGGCCATTGGCCTTGCTAAGTGAAAGGTCTGGTGTTCAGAGTGAGGTGTGTCTCCGTGCAGAACCGCAGACTTCCCGTGGCACCATGAGCCTACCGAGGTCTGCCCCTTCTCCTGAGCTCCTCCTGCCCTCTGGCACTGTCCAGGGTCTGGGGAGACACACCTGTGTGGTGATGGGGACTGAGCCGGCTAGAGGAGGAGGGCCCCTAGGTGGCGCTGCAGAGGCTCCGCGGTGTGCGTGCACAGTCCCCCTACTGATACCCTCTGCTCCACCACCTTCCCCCTGGCAGTAGGGTGGCTCTAGGACTGCCGCCGCCTCCCCACCCAGCTCCGGACTCCCTGGGGGGCTATAGCTACCCGCGGGCGACTCTCCCTTGGTTGCCTTCGGGATTCATTTTGATGGGGTCTCACCTGCCCTGATGCCCTGGGTATGGTCGGCACTGCTTGGTTCTGCTGCCTCCCTCCTGAAGAGCTGCAAGGACCGCGGCCCTGGCTGTGTTCCAGGCCAGGACCTGCTTCCTGGAGGCTTGAGGGACAAGCCACCTGGCATGACTCTCAGGGCAGACGCCCTAGCCACGTTCCTGTCTGTTCAATCAGAACAAAACCCAACAGGCAGGGCTGCAGTAAGGGGACATCTGCATGTGCCTGTGGTAGAACAGCTGCCATTGGCCCAGATGACAGAGATGACACTGGGGACTGGCTTACTTACTGCGAGATCCTGGGAACCGCCGGGGGCAGTTGCTAGACTGCTGCTTTGTCTACAGTCAGAGATGTTCTGAACTGCTCACATCAGCACATTCTGGGAGCAGCTTGTGGTGAGCCAGGTAGCACAGATGGACTGTTGACTAGACAGCGCTTCCAGGAGCAGGACACCATGTGCCCATGGAGAACTGGTTAGGAAGTAACACCAACCGGGCTCGTGTGGACTGGTCTCAACCAGTTCTAAGCCAGGTAACCATGAGCCCAAGTAGAAGCTCACGTCTTCTCCCGCCCATTTGAAACCCCTCGCCTTTTCTTGACAGGCCAATTTAACCTTTGATCCAGCGGCTCTGCTGCCCGGGGCCTCGCCCAAGAGTCCTGGACTCAAGGCGTCTCCGTTTCACAGCCCCCCTTCCACCCCCAGCAGCCCTGGCGCACGGTCTCGGCCCGGGGAGGTGGAGGAAGTGCCCGTCAGCTTCGACCAGCCCCCCGAAGGCAGTCACCTGCCCTGTTACAATAAGGTAAGTGTGGCGTGCCTGTGGAAATGTGGGCACCGCAATTCTGAATTTCCTCACCTGGTTGTTGTCCTAGAGAAAGGCGGGAACATCTGGAGCCGCGGTCAGATGTGATTTCTACGGGGAGGGGGGATTTCTCTTCTTTGCTGGTGATCCTGAACTGAGCCGCCCCCCCACCTAGCCCGCCTCTTGTCTCCTCACCCTGTAACTGGGCCGGCCACCCAGTGGCATCTGAGAAGTGGCAGGGCCTGTCCTTGCAGAGAGAGCAGTGGGAATTCAGAACGGACCCAGCTGCACGCATAGGTAACACAGAAGCTGGAAGCCAGGGGGAGAGGCCTGTGTGACGCCCATGGAAGGGTGGGCGGGGCCCCAGGACCCCAAAACATCCCATTCTGACCTGAAGTGAAGCGTCCAGAGCAGCTCAGTGCGGGGTCAAGCTATTCCTACTGCAGCTTCCCCAGTTAAAGAACATTAAACTGCCCCCTTCGCAAAAAACGTGTGGCAGGGCTCTACAGACGTTTCTATAGAGGTTTCTATAGACGCTGCCTTGACCCTTTGTGTGCGCATCCATCGATCATCCTGTCCCCACTAGGGGGAGGTAGGATCAGAGACATAGTCCAGTAATGTCTGCACAGGTAAGCAAACGTGGGGCAAAGCCAGGCAAGGCTCAGGGTCTAAGGGGGATGCTAGATAGGCTTGACTTTGAGGCTGAGGATGGAGAAGTGAGATTTTCTAGGCCATTGCAGGAAATCTGTCTGGCAGAGAGGGTCAAATGTGTAGACACAGGCAGGGTTGAGGAAGTAACCTGGCTAGGAGGTGATGGTGCAGGCTTGAGCCTGTGGCCGGGGACAACAGGAGGACTCCATCCCAGGGTGGCGGAGACCCCTGACAGAGCCCAGCAGAGAACCTTGTCTTCATGGGGGCTCAGTGTGGAGTAGGGACTGGGAGCAAGGGACTGCCACCTGGTCACCACACCAGGAACTTCTGCCTTCCGATGACGGCGCACGACCAGACTCAGTGGTTTCTCACCTTGCTGGCCATGGAGGCAAAGCTGGCCTGGAGGTGGTCTCAGGAAAAGCCCTTATAAGCCAAGTGTTTATTCTAAATCCCCGAGACGGGCTAGGATTAACAAATACCAAAATGTAAACCGGTAGGAAAATAAGATTTACCAAAAAAAAAATCCAGTTTACACATAAAGTTCTAAAGGACACATCAGTGAGTCGAGGAGGGATCTGGGGGGAAAGTTTCCACTGCTCACTGACAAAATCCAATTCTGAGACTCACGAGCCTTGGAGAGAAGGGATCATTTCCAGCAGCTCTGGAGAGGGGGCGCTCCTGGGGTGCGGCTTCTGATAACCGTGGAAATCAAAGGACTCAGCTGCTCAGTTTTCCCAGTGTTGGCCAGCTTTGGGGGTGCAGGGCAGACCCAGCTGGGGCAAAGGAGGCACTAGTCACCAGCTGTCCCGCTTGGCATCATAAGACCCCTGTACCAGGGTCAGGCCAGCTCCGACCTCTAGCCCTCTTGCCTGGTAGGCTCGTGTTTGCTTAAGTATCATTTTCCAAACATTGAAGCATGGCTCTTACTAAATAGAGCTAGATTTTATTCAACTTGTCCAGGAAAGCTGGAATGTGGTAAATTTACCCAGAGAGCGTTCAAAGAACTGGTTATTTATAGGCAACTTTTTAAAAATGTTCCAATAAAACTGCTAAGTTAGAGACCAAACTGGTCCATGTTTTACAGGACCAGTTTTACAGGACCATGTTTTACAGGGCGGTACTATCATAAATGATCTCTTTTTCACTTGATGGGAAGCATTTGCCTCTCCACGAGACAAAAGTCTGTGGGCTACCATGTGATTTTACACCGCTCCAGGCTCTAACATGTAAAAAATAGCAGGCATGGCCCATTCTCCCAGAAAATCAACCGATCCCGACTGGGCTTGCTTAGGAGAGCTCTACACCAACACCGAAAGCACGTGCCGTCTCCTTGTGGCCTTTTTTTTTTTTTTTTACAAATTTGGGTAATTTTCCTCAATGCCCCCTGCAGGTGCGGACGAGGGGTTCTATAAAAAGGCGCCCTCCCTCCAGAAGGTTCCGAAGATCCCAGTCGGACTGCGGGGAACTTGGAGATTTCAGAGCGCCGGAGTCTTCGCAGGAGAACGGGGCCCGGGAAGAGAACGGGGACGAAGTGTTCCCAGCCAAGAGCAAGACCCCGGGGTCCCCCCCATCCAGCGAGGGGGCAGGAGGAGCAGGAGCAAGGAGGAACAAGCCTGCCCTGAGGAGGTCCTCCAGCAAGCCGGAGGAGCGGGCCAAGCAAAGCGGGGAGGCCCCGGAACCACCCCGGTCCTCCAGCCCGGGCCCAGAGAATGGGCACGGGAGCCCCAAGGAGGAGAGGGCAGCCGGAGAGTGCACGGAGGAGAAGGGGGAGAGGGCCGGGCATGGAGAGGAAGGGCCTGGACATCGGCACCCGGATGCAGAGAAGCCCGAGGAAGCAGCAGGGCAGGGGGCCCCCCAGAGTCCTCCTGCAGAAGTGGGGGACAGCAGCGTCCCTGAGCAGGAGAACAGCAAGGAAGAGCAAGAGGAGGGGGTGGCTGTGGAGCCAGGCTGCAGCCCCGGGACCGGCCAGGCAGCGCAGGACACCAGCAGGCCCCTCCAGGACGGCCAGGCAGAGCCCACGGTAGGTGCCAGTCCGTACACCCGGGCCGGCTGCACCCTTGTCTCGTGCCGGGCTCCTGCCAGTCCCGTGACAGCCCAGCTCAGTGTGCAGAAACAAAGGTGCCTGGGTCCTGCCTCGTGCTGGCTGCACAGAGACAGGCTGTCGCTGGTGGCAAGGGGACAAAGGACAAGAAAGGGAAGTGTGTCCCATGCTCTGCCCGGCTTCTTGCTGACTCGGAGCCCTGCGAGTTTCCGGGTGTGTGCGGCGAGTAAGCCTGGCATGACTCGGGGGCTGAAGACCCCAGTGTCTGCTGGGGGCTGTGAGTGCAGGACCCCAGCTTCACTGTCGGGGGTCCAGAGGCAAAAACGGGATGATTCTTTTTCCTTCCTTCCTGAGGCGACTCCTTTCCCCCCTAAATGTGGCCACAGATCTTCCTTTCCTTTCCTTTCCTTTCCTTTCCTTTCCTTTCCTTTCCTTTCCTTTCCTTTCCTTTCTTTCTTTCTTTCTTTCTTTCTTCCTTCCTTCCTTCCTTCCTTCCTTCCTTCCTTCTTTCTTTCACAGGGACATTCTACCTCTGAGCTACACCCCAGCCCTTTTTCATTTTTTATTTTGAAACAAGGTCTCACTAAGTTGCTGAGGGTCTTGCTAAATTGCTGAGGCTTGCCTCGAACCTGCAATCCTCCTGTCTCAGCCTCCCAAGTACTGGGATTATAGGCATGCACCACTACACCTGGCTTGGGGTTCTCCTTTCTAAAACAACTCCCAGCAGCATGGGAGACCAGCAGCTGCAGCTCCAGGGCACAGCTGGTCAGCACAGGGCCCCTTCCTGGGAGGCAGAAGCACTAGGGTAGAGCAGGGAAGTGTGGGCGGAGAGTGCAGAGGCTGGGACCTTCCTGGTGGAGGTGGCCTTTGAGTTGAGCCTTTAAAGAAGGGGCTTCGTGTGATATCCTCTCTCACAGGCTGTAGACATTTGATGCACACGAGAGAGGAGAGAACTCAGGCCCTGTCCTGATGTCTGGGCCCACGCTTGCTGGACCTCCCCCCACCAGCCCCCCGGAAGCCCATCTTGACCTCTATGTAGTGCTACGGAGGCGTGGAAATTCCCCAAGAACAACCCGTGTTGGGCTGGGGGTGTGGCTCAGTGGCAGAGCGCTTGCCCAGGATGTACAAGACCCTGGGTTTGATCTCTAGTATCACATAAAGGAAAAGAAGAAACCAGGTCTGGTGGCGCACACCTGTAATCCCAGTATTTGGGAGGCTGAGACAGGAGGATTGCAGGTTCACAGCCAGTCTCTGCAACTTAGTGAGACCCTGTTTCAAAATAAAAAATAAAATAGGGCTGGGGGTGTAGCACAGAGTTAGAATGCCCCTGGGTTCAAAAAGCCAGGTGTGGTGGTGCACACCTATAATCCTAGTACTTGGGAGGCTGAGAAGGGAGGATTTTAGGTTCAAGGCTAGCCTCAGCAATTTAGCAAAAACCCTCAGCAACTTAGATCCTGTTTCAAAATAAAAAATAAGCTGGGCGTAGTAGCGCACCTTTGTAATCCCAGTACTTGGGAGGCTGAGACAGGAGGATCCGGGTTCGAGGCCAGCCTCAGGTACTTAGTGAGGCCTCTGCAACTTAGAGAGACCCTGTTTCAAAATAAAGAACTAAAAAATAGGGCTGGGGGTGTACCTCAGAGGTAGAATGCCCCTGGGTTCAATCCCCAGTACCATAAAAATTAAATAAATAAATAAATAAATAAATAAGTAAATAAATAAATAAAAATAAAATAGGGCTGAGGTATAGCTCAGAGGTAGAATGCCCCTGGGTTCAATCCCCAGTGCCACAAAAAAAAAAACAAAAAAAAAAACAAAAAAAAAAGGAAAGGAAAGGAAAGAAAGAAAGACTTGGTATGCCCTCGACCCCCTCCTTGGCGGTCTCCTCCCCCTCCAGCGGTCTCCCTTCCCCTTTTGCTGCTGGGCTCATTCATTCCCCGACTTCCTGCTCCCTCTTGCTTCCTGCCTGTCCAGGCTGGTTGGTTCGTTTGGATCATCTATGCTTGGCTAAAATTACTCACCTCTTGTATCAGAGTTGCCGTACACCACAAGCTCGGTCACCCCAAACGATAGAAATACCCCTTCTCACAGTTTCGGAGGCCAAGGCCCCAAAATTAAGACGATGGCAGTTTGGTCCCCTCTGGAGGGACTAAGGGACAGTCTGCTCCTCCTCCCTCAGCCACCCCCTGCAGCCTGGGGACCCCTCCTCTCCTCCACCAGCCCCTGCCCCCATCCTCACAGGGCCCTTGGCTGTATCCATGTGTCTCTAATCCTCCTCTCCTTTTTCTTGTAAGATACTGGTCATTGGTTGTAGGGCCCACCCTAAATCCAGAGTGATCTCATCTTAAAATCCTCAATCCCATCTGCAGAGACCCCATCTCCAAATAAGGTCGCACTCACAGGTACCAGGGCTGGGAAAGACGCACCCGTCCACCCACCCCTCAGCATGCTGCAGCCACACTGGCGTCTTCTGTTCTCCAAAGACACGGGCCGCGTTCCTGCCCAGAGCCCTGTCTTCACAGTCCCCTCCCCTGGGACACTCCTTCCCATCCTCCTGTGGCCACTTCATACCGTGTTCAGGTCTCAGCTCTGATGGCCCCTCCTCACCTAAGCCTGTCATGACCACTCACTGAAAGCCATCTTCCCCCACCCCGTCAGCCCCTCTGGCCCACAATCCCACTTTGTCATCGTGGTATGTATCACTGTTTGAAATTCTCTTTACTTTTTAATGATCTCTTCTATTCTTTTTCCCCAGTGCATCCCTGGCAGCTACTCCAGAACCTGGAGCTCTTATAATAGGTTCTTTAAAATATATATATGTTGAGTGAATTTTAAAAGAGGAGAGAAAATTGCTTGACCCGAAAGAAATAATCCATAATGGTAGAACCACAGGCAAAGGAGAGGCTGACGTGCTTGGAGGCCTCCCCAGGGGCCTTCTCATTCTATCATGCACTCTATTTATGTATTTATTTATTTATTTATTTATTTATTTATTTATTTATTTTGCGGTACTGGGAATGGAACCCAGGGGCATTCTACCTCCAAGCTACACCTCCAGCCCTATTTTATTCTTTAATTTGAAACAGGGTCTCACTAAGTTGCGGAGGCCTCAATAAGTAGCTGAGGCTGGCCTCGAACCTGGATCCTCCAGTCTCAGCCTCCCAAGTACTGGGATTACAAGCGTGCGCCACCACGCCTGGCCTATCACGCACTCTAGATCGGGGAGAAGAAAGTGTGGGTCCCAGAGATTCTTGAGGAATGACTGGGGCCTCCAGGTAGGCTGTTAGGCAAAGATGCTTCAGATTCTCTAATACCTTCCGTTCTAAAGGAGCCACATTTAAGTTAGATTGAGAAGGAACAATCTTCAGATTTAACATCTCCCGGAGCTGGGAGATTCCACCAGGTCTCCAGAAATCAAATGTTTGTCCAAACCCTTAGTCCTTTTTGAGGCTGCAGCACCATGGTCCAAGCAACCCCGCATCTTACTGTGTTCGGGGTGGGAGGCACCTGCCCTGCCAAGAGACCTTTCCGTCTCACTGGAAGCATCTTCCAGACATGAAGGGCTGGCAGGTCACCTCAGTTGGAAAGCTAGCAGGGCAGAGGGCTGCTGAAGGACAGGCTCCAGTGGAAGGCTTCCTGCAGAAACCTTGGGAGCTTTGGGGCAGACTCACTGGTAACCTGTCAAGTCCCACCGCCTCTGTATTTCTGACAGAGAGTCCTGGCAAGGGGAAGATGAATGCTAGCACCCCAGAAGTCCTCTCCCCATAAACAGGCTCCTCCCCCCACTCCAAGCTCCCCTTTCCTTATCTATCACTGAGATTTGACACCTTGAAGCCATTTAGCCCAATCCCCAACCCCCGGCTTACAGAGGAAGAAACTGAGGCTACAAGAGGGCCCAGGACTTCTCCAAGGCCACGGAGCTCAATCGATGTTGACAGATGGAACATCTGCTATAGTCAGAATAAACTGCTTACTAAGTTCCTCTGCCCACGCGCACAATCTGTTTAGCCCGCAAGGGGCATGGCCTCCTGTCTTCTGTCTCTTTCAAGCCTGGTCAAGGTTAAAATCAAAACGCCTCAGGCACCAGTACAGAAGGATTTGCCTTTGAGATCCTCTCTGAGAGAGACCCTTGGAGGGTTCCTTAGCACCCATGCCTGTCCTGGGTTTTTCCTGGATCCTGCAGAGGCAGTACACACTACTACACAGTTTCCCCACCCCTTAATCTAATCCCTAAATGGTGTCTTTTTGGTAGAATTAGATCGATCAGATAAAATAGTTATGGTTGCATTCATGCCACCAGCCTTTAACCAGTTCCAGTTCCCCCTACCACTACGGGAGAGGCGGGGGGGGGGTTCGAAGATGACAAAGAGGCAAAATGTCCTGCTCTGTCGCCCCTCGCAGGCATTTTAACACTTCCTGCTGGAAAAGGAGCCTTCACGGGGATTTCAGTCATGGATGGGCTGGGCCAGTCCAGCCACAGCACTGATCGTAGGGAAGGGCAGCGCTGGGGAGAGCGCCTCAGTAAGATATGGCTGGCTCCATTTTAAAGGAGAGCAGCGAGTGCTTCTCCAGCCTCATAGGTATCCGGCACTGCGCATGGTCAGAGACAAACCCCCACGCAGACACATTCCAGATTCTCTGGCGTCACAGGGAGACTTTGATGTGCTATCAGTAGGTGCCCGCTTCCTCCTCCCGGTCCACTGCTTGCTTTCTCTACGTTTGATCTGAAATCCACTCCTCGCTTTCTCTACGTTTGATCTGAAATTCTTTCCTCCTCCGCTGATGAGACACAGGCTTTTCTGAGACTCCTCTGTAACTCTGAGCATCTCCTCCCAGGCCGGCTCCTCCCAGGTCACAGCAGGTGGCTGAGTCTTGGGGACTCCCTGTGCTGCATTCCCTCTTAGCACTTAGCTGTCCTTCCCGGAACCCCTCCCTGGTCCCCTCCCAGCACTGCTAGGACCAGGCCTTCCTTTCTTATCTCCACTATCACAACTCCCACCAGAATCCAGGTCTCCAAGCCCCAAACGTTGGCACCAAATTTATCTTCCTGAAAATACTGTGTTTTGCGTCCACCCTCCTGCCTGAACCCTTTGATGCTGCCCACTGGGAAATCAGGCTCACGCTTTGCTGCCTGCTGGACTTCTCCAGGCTCCCCTAGCTTGACTGTCTCCCTGCTGCGCCACGGGGAGGCGCAGGACCGCAGGCAGCCCACGCCACACCAGGCAGTGCGTCCTGGCACCCGCTCCTGCTGACCTTCCACAGGAAAGCTCACACCAGCCCCTGCCGTTGCTCTCGGCCCACTCAGGCCCAGCCTTGCTGTACCTGGAAATCCTCTCACAGCATCTCGCTCTTCTCCTCCACCAGACTTCCTAATAGTCCCAAGGACAAATGTCCTCCAATCGTGTGTGTGTGTGTGTGTGTGTGTGTGTGTGTGTGTGTGTGTGGTGTGTGGTACTGGGGATTAAATCTAGGGGTGTTCTCCAACTGAGCTACAACCCCAGCCCTTTTGATTTTTTTTTTTTTTGAAACAGGGTCTCACTAAGTTGCTGAGGGTCTCACTAAGTTGTTAAGGCTGGCTTCAAACCTGCGATCCTCCTGTCTCAGCCTCCCGAGTACTGGAATTACAAGCATGCAGCACCGTGCCTGGCTGCCCCCAGCTGCTCGTGCACCTGCTTGATCTCAGTTAGTTCACAAGGATGGTCCACAGCACACACCATGGGTCCATTCATAAACGACTCCATTTCTCAGCCGAGGATTGGTGGAGACAAGGCCCAGCCTGGCTTCTGCAGAGGAGGAGCCGAGCACACCTTTGAATGACCCTCGAACCACGCGCTCCTTTCACTCAAGTCCTCAGTCTCTTGTTTACTTTTTGTGATGCTGGGGCTGGAACTCAGGGCGTCATGCATGTTGGGAAAGGCATTTGCCCTGAGCTGCACCCCAGCCCAGCAGTCCTGCAATTTCAACTCTGTGTTCTTTTTCCATGTCTATGTTACCACACAATCTAGAGCAGTATTTCAGGAAGGGGAAGTTGAGTGGGCATCAGAGTAGCAAAGAGCCCAGGGCAGCAGAGACAGAGAAAGCCAGGCACAGGGGGGCAGTATCAGCTCCTGACATCAGCTCTTGTCCCTGGGTTCGATTCCTGACTCCACCTCTTACTAGCTGTGCGGCCTCGGGGAAGTCCCATTCCTTAATTGTCTCACCTACAACACAGAGTTAGTAGGAGTAGCTGACTCCCAAAACTGACGTGGAGCGCACAGCATTGTTATCACGATTGCTCCCGGTACGGTTTCTGCTGGACCAGCTTCCCCGAGGGAACCCGCTGAGTGTCCGCATGTCCCCACCGCCTTCCTAACCTGTCCTTTCCTTCTGTGTGCACAGGATGACAGCCCCGTCCAGGATACTAAAATGTGAAGGAGAGCTCGCGGTGCCCCAGGGATGAAGCTGCCGGAGACATCTCTTTGGAAACGGCAGCAACAACAGCAGCAGCCAATGTCGCAGAAGCTGGGCGAGCCGGCATCCGCAGCCGGTGGGGACATGGGGTGCATTCTTTCCTGGTCTCCACACTGAAGGTTCCTTCACAGATAGAGATTGGACGCAAGAACAGCAGACTTGTATCAGCTTGAGTTTGTGTCATCTGAAGGACTCGGTTATAAAAAGAGAAAGAGACAACTTATTTCAAACAATTTTCTGCTGCAGTGACAGCTCCCCGGGGACAATGGTCTGTCTGTGGGACCCTGGGTACTCTCCATACCCACCTCTCCCTGCTGAGCTTAACAGATGTTGCCCACGTAAAGTTATAGCCTTTTTACTGTTTTAAAATTTCTATGGTTCCCAAATGTAAGTGCAAACTAATTTGAGGTGGACAGAAACAAAAGAAAATATAGTCTTGCTGAAAATAGAAATCCTGTAAGTTCTCCAGGACCTTAAAGTATACGAAGACCCTAAAGACACCTTTCAGCTTGCTCCGCATGGGAAGTGGCTCGCCGATTCTGAAGACATTGGGCCCAAAGAGATAGTTATTGAAACCTTTAAAATATGCATATGTCTGACCCACCAACAAGTGCTTTTCCACCCGAGTGTTCTAGCTGATGCCCACCACAGGGAGGGGAGGTGACAGGCTAGTTCACCTTCCGTCACCCCTGAGGAGACTGCAGAGGAATCCAAGAGAGGAAGGGTGTCAGGAGGTCTCCTGCTCTGCCTGTAGCACATCATCCTGAAATCAGGGCAGCCACACTGCACAAGGTCACATGGGACGTCCCGCCCTGGGAGTCCGCACCTCCAGAAGGTTACCCTTGAAACTGGGCATGGTGGTGCATGCCTGTAATCCTACTATTTAGGAGGCTGAGACAGGAGGATTGAAGGTTCAAGGCCAGTCTCAGGAATTTAGCAAGACCCTCAACAACTTAGTGCGATCCTGTTTCAAAATAAAAAAAGGGTTGGGGGTGTAGCTCAGAGGCAGAACGCCACTGGGTCCAATCCCCAGTACCAAAAAAAAAGTGTACCCTTGAACATGGACTGGACATTTTCTGGGAGGTGATGGATGCAAACACCCTTCCTTGCTTCACCTGGAAGCTTCTCCTGACCTAAGCCCAGGTTCTCTCCCGGTCAGGAGTGAGTGGGGTCTTCCATCCATCCCTCCTGGAAGGCTGTAGCTTGAATATTCTGTTGGGGACAGTAAGGGGGTTTGCAAGGGACAGAGGGCCCTGACTCATCCCTCGCTTACACCCTCTCCTTCCTCACACACTCCTGCTGAAAGATGCTCACCCAAGCAAATAGCGGCTCTTCGGGGTTGGTCCTCATTCTGACTTGAGCACGTCAGTGTCTCTATGTGCTGCCGGGAGCCGCAGCCATGATTTCTCTGGAGGTCTCTCAGACTGCACACCCTGACTTCACGGCATGGTCTGCCAGACAGAAAGGCCTGACGTCACCAGTGGTACCTCAACGTTGTCGTCCAAGTGATGGTTTTTCTAACTCCAGGATAGTGTTCATATTTGGGATATATATGTATATTTTTTTCAAAACTGTTTTTAAATAGCTTGTAACTTGCAACAAACTTGAAACGTGGTTGAAATTGATACTGTCGTGGCTGTTATAAACTTTGGATTTTAATAGAATTTCAGATATGTGTGTCACTGATTTTAAGATCTGCCTACTGTCTGTCTGTCTGTCTATCATCTATCCACAGAGATGTCTACTCACACACAGATCTGGGTAAGTGCTTTGTGAATCTGTGTGCTGCTGTGAGCTGTAACGACATGAACCACATCCTTTTACTTCCCACAGGAAGTGTGGGGTTTAGATATGAAAATAAAACTTCTAGAGGATCGATGCATGGAAGCAGAAAACGGCCGAGATTGTGAGGCCACAGGAGCATGCTTGATGGCCTGGGAATACCTCTCTATCCCCCATCCCTGGACAGTTACACCGCTTGGTCTATTTTGCGAAGCAGCAGACGCCCCCCTCCCAGCGTGCTGGTGGCTGGGGGCCCTCGGGCAGCTCCTTGCTGGTGCTGCAGCCTGCATGCACTCTCCCTTCCGGAGCACCCACAACTGGGTGTCATACCTACATAGCTGACGGGGGGGGGGGGGGAGATTTCTAAATCTGGGACTAATGAGGCCCGTCTGCAGCTTAGGTATCACTGAGGCACGGCCAGGACAGGGAGACCTTGTTTCTTTCAGGTTCCCTGAAAGGCTCAAAAGAAAACAGTGATTCTCCACAGTAATGGGCAGGAGAGGAGAGTTAGTTAGAATCGGTCTTCTGCTCTCTTTGTCGTCTAACTTGACTTTCAAACTGGCTCCTTCTTTTCACTAGAGAAGGAGCAAGAGAAAAACCCAGAGAATTTGAAGGGATGTGCCCATATGTAGAAGATATGGAAATCTTCATCTGTATGTGGAACCAGGCAACTAGGTGACAGGAGAAGCCCTAGGGGGCCTCGAGCTCCGCGGGCCCCTGCAGGTAACCCCGACCAAGCCCAGGTGGCCGTGCGGGTTTTGGCCTGAGATTGGTCAGCTAGATGTTCAATAAATATATGTCAAATAAAGGAATAAAGGAGTGGAAGGGGAACCAGTTGAACACCTTCTGATTCGGCTTCTTGAAAGTTTAATTGCATTAAATGAGTGAGGACACAGCGGCTGGTGACTTAACTCACTCAAACTGGCTGGTGTAAAGCGGAACTAGAACTATCTACGGCTGCCCCCCAGACCTCGCTACAGAATCCTACATCTGGACAGTCCATGGATAGGTTCATTTCAGCCAGTCAAGAGATGCCAGGAATCTCTTTCTCTCTCCTTTTTCTTTGGTGGGGACTGGAGATTAAACCCAGAGGCATTCTACCTCTGAGTTACACCTCCTGCTCTATTTTTTGTTTTCTTTTGTTTTGAAACAGGGTCTCACTAAGTTGCTGAGGCAGGTCTCAAACCTGCAATCCTCTTGTCTCAGCCTCCCAATTACTGGGATTACAGGCTTGTGCCACCATGCCTGACCCTATTTTATTTTTTTATTTTGAAACAGGGTCTCACTAAGTTGCTGAGACTGGCCTCAAATCTGCACTCCTCCTGTCTCATCCTCCCAAGTATTGGGATTATAGTCATGTACCACCATGCCTAGCTAGGAATCTCTCTCTCTCTCTCTTTTATTTTATTTATTTATTTATTTATTTATTTATGTATTTATTTTGGTACTAGGGATTGAACCCAGGGGCATTCTACCTCTGAGATACACCCCCCAGTCCTATTTTTTTTTTAATTTTGAAACAGGATTTCACTAAATTACGGAGGGCCTCACTAAGTTGCTGAGGCTGGCCTCGAACCTGTGCTTCTCCTGTCTCAGCCTCCCAAGTACTGGGATTACAGGTGTGGGCCATCACACCCAGCTCTAGGAATCTCTTAATATTGGTCTCCACTCTCCTCTCTGTTGGCTTATTCTGAGACAGGCTCTTCCCAGCCTGCAAACCCAAGGAAAGAGCCAATAACTGGGAAAGAATCCTGCAGAGGCCTCCCACCTGAACTAATCACTATGACCCATGTCCCATACCCGAACTAATCGCTGTGACCAAGGAGGTGCAGAGGTGCCCCGCCCTCTCCTGGAGCAGGGTGCTGGTGACCAGCCCTACTCAGTCTGCAAGGACTGTGCTGGGAGCAGGGTGGTTCCTCACAGTGAAGTCAGTGTACTGCTACCAAGAGAAGAAATGCTAGGCAGGCCAAAAACAATGGCTGTCTTCCACAGGGCTGTGCCTGAACTACCAAACAGCTCTTCCAATGTTGTCTTTGCAATTCAATTTTGCTTAGTTTTAGTCCTCTTTGTCCTCTGTGGACCAGGTAAAACTAGTCTGATCAGAGTGTCTCACATGAGCATCATCAGGTGGCTCACAAAGTCACCGAGGAGGGCACTAAGCAAAATTTAAATGCTACTCAACTAAAACAGGGCTGGGGTTTATAAGCCACCCAAGAAAAGCAGTCTTACTCTTTTAAGCAAGAATGTATTGCTGCATCCAGAGCTAGCCTGCAGCTCCCTGAGGCTACGGCCAGTGCCTGTATTATTCTTCACCATGCACAGTACCTCTTACATGGTAGGTACTCCATAAATACTTGCTAAATAATGAATGACTGACCTGATTTTACAGTGGGAAGAGGATTATTTCCAACACCATCGCCATCCAACACCTCCCTCACCTCATACCAGTTGTTTGAAACATCCTCATTAGCAACTGATTCCATGGGTGTGAGCCTTCCTCCCCAGTCAAGGTGCAAATACTCCTGAGAGCTCACATTTTAAATCTCCTCTGTCATTCACACTTTGGTGGGAGTTGGGTTTTTTTATTTTATTTATTTATTTATTGGTGCATTGTAATCATACATCTTGATGGGTTTCAGGGTGGTAGAAGTATACATGCACATATCGGTCAAGTAGCCCTCCCCCAATTCCCACCCCCATTTCCTCCCCTTCCCTCCTTCTTGTGCTCAGCATAGTAGTTGACTTTGATAAGTTTGTGTACGGACATCCTGTGCATTAGGGCACTTCCCTCTTCCCCCCTCCCATCTCCCTCAGTTAGGTCGCCTTCTTTACTCATCTGAGGTTTTCTCCATCTTTGTCTGGACTCCCTCCTATGCCCTGTTCCCCCTAGCTTCCACATATTAGGAAGAGCATCCCACTCACTTTTTGTGACTGACTAATCTCATTTAGCATAATGTTCTCTAATTCCATCCATTTCCCTGGGGAGTTGGTTTTTAAGATCCTTCTCTAAGAGGATTAAAAAAGAAAAGCAATCCAGGCACACTGGCACAGGCCTGTAATCTCACTATTTGGGAGGCTGAGACGGGAGGAACTCACATTTGAGGCCAGCAATTTAGCAAGACCCTCAGCAACTAAGTGAGAACCTGTTTCAAAATAAATAATAGGGCTGGGGGTGTAGTTCAGAAGTAGAATAACCCTGGGTTCAATTTCCAGTACCAAAAAAAAAAAAGAGCAAAGTACACAAAAGTCTTGGGGCGAGAGACCACTTTCTGATTCCCCACCTTGCTTAGCGTGCCCCAGGCTCACGGGGAGACCAGCGACCGAGTGGCTGGGGACGCTGAGAAGAGAACATTATTCCAGCTCTGCCCTCAAATCCCAGCAGAGCTGTGGGAACTCCAGACAGGACGCGCTGTGGTCGAACGGGGCAGGAAACTGGTTGTTTGAGCCTCGTCAGAGATGATAAATGTATTATTTGTCTCACAGTAGAGGGAGTCAGAAGAGTAGAACCACCACCTCTAAACAAGAGCAAGAGGACCTCCTGCACCTCCTGAGAGGTGGCCTTCTCCATGACAACCGGAACGCCCCGGTCCTGGCCCAGCCGGGGAGATGGTGTGAGGGACACAGGCTGCAGGCGGAAGATGTTGAGACAGGCGAGGATCCCACCCTGGTGCTGGGAAGGAACGACAGCGGCCCTCCATAATGCACTGTTACATAGAAATTTAAGAAAATTACTCAAAGCCGGGCGTGGTGGCGCACGCTTGTAATCCCAGTACTTGGGATACTGAGACCGGAGGATCGGGGTTCACGGCCAGCCTCAGCTACTTAGTGAGGCCCTCTGCAACTTCGTGAGACCCGGTTTCAAAATAAAGAATAAAAAATAGGGCTGGGGGTATAGCTCGGAGGTAGAACACCCCTGGGTTCAATCCCCGGTACTGCAAAAAAAAGAAAAAGAAAATTACTCAAAATTGGGCAAAGTATACAATCAGTTAGGATACTTGTCAATTACTTGTGTTTGAAAGAATGAGTAGCTGAACTGCACCTTACCCAGCATTTCAGAAACAAGATTCTAGAGCGATTACAGGGTTGGTACTCCACGGATGGTATTACTGAGAGGCAGAGACTCATTCCCCTCCCCCACAGGAGCAGCTCCAGGACTCTCCACTGCCGGCTACCGAAGGAAGCAGGGTGCCGGGTGACACAACTGCCTTGTCAAGGACCTGTAGAGACACACGATGGGGAAGCGCAGAGGGCTGCTTCCCAAGGCCTTCAGTGCAGTGTCTCTTCTTCTACCAAGCGCAATGAGCAATGAAACACATAGCTTTGAGAGCCTTGTTTTCTTTGTGGTTTAAAAATGTTAATTATCGCTGGGTGTGGTGGTGCACTGCCTGAAATCCCAGTACTTGGGAGGCTGAGACAGGAGGATCACAGATTCCAGGACAGCCTCAGCAATTAGTGAGACTCTCATCAACCAACAAGACCCTGTTTCAAAATAAAAATAAAATAGGGCTGAGGGTGTAGCTCAGAGGTAGAATGGCCCTGGGTCCAATCCCTAGTACCAAAAAAAAAAAGTTAATTATCCTTATTTTTTGCATTATAAAATCAATGCAGCTGGGCACAGTGGCGAACACCTGTAATTCCAATACTTGGGAGGCTGAGAGAGGAGGATCACAGGTTCGAGGCCAGCCTCAGCAACTTATCGAGCCCCTGTTTCCAAATAAAGATACAAATAAAATAAGGCCAGGGGTGTAGTCCAGAGGCAGAATGTCCCTGGGTTCAATCCCCAGCACCCAAAACACACACACACACACACACACACACACACACGACACACTTTTGTACTATTAACCCAATAATACCTGGAGCAGGACCAAGGCTGCATAAAACAGCGGGGTCGTAATGTTCTCTGTGGGAAGTGAAGGCGATCTGGGGAAAGTGGTTCTTTTGCAATCTTGACCTTACACTCCTGTCACCCCGCTATGACCTCATGCACTCCCCAAACTTAAACCAAGTGAGAACTTTTGAATGAAAAAATGCAAGGCTAATAAAAGCTGCTCCAACCATTGTCTAACAGTGACTCACTGAAGGGTTTGCAAAATTCAGAGGGAAGTGTGCGGTCAGCCTCAGAAAAACGATCTTTGAGGGAAACCAGACAGAGATGGATTTAGTAAAAAAGTGCTAAATCTACTGCAGAATACTGGACCGGAACCTGGAAATGGACCACATGTTCAATCAGATTCAAGGCTTGCAGGGCTGCAGGAAACCCATGCACACATGCCACAGCCTTGAGGGGAAATGCAGAACCCCACACGCAGCGGTCAAGGCTCGGCGCTCAGGCTCCAGGAGCGTCTTAAATGCCAGCGTGGTGAGACTGGCAGACTCATGCAACGGACCGAATTCTCCCTCCCAGAGACTGGCCATTCCAACCCAGGGCCAGGTCTGTATCATTTCAGCCTAAATTGGGTCAGAATTCAGAGGTGAGCAAACATTAGTTATACAACAGCCACGGCTGGGCGTGGTGGCGCACACTTGGAATCCCAGTACTTGGGAGGCTGAGACAGGAGGATCACAGGTTCGCAGCCAAAACTCTTAAACAGGATTAGGAGATGGAGTCAAGCGTCTCAAAGTTCTCCAAGGACGACTCATCCTCTTCTTCCCCGCGCTTCCTTGTTAAGCAGCCCAGCGGAGCTCCTAGAGCCACAGACGTGGTCAAGGCAACATCCCTTTGCCCTGGCCAACTCGGAGCACGTCGGACAGAAATACTCCAAAACCTGGAAAAGTAATACTCGCACGGGCTAATCAAGCAATATCTATCTCAATGGAAGGTTGGACACCAGTTGTTTACGTACCGTACAGAAGAAAAAAGAACTATGCTATGCTATGACAATACCATTGCAAGCAATTAAAAAAATTAAGTTTAAAATTTTTAAATTTTTTTGCTGGGCGTGGTGGTGCACTCCTAATCCCAGTACTGGGGAGGCTGAGACTGGAGGATCTGGGTTCACGGCCAGCCTCAGCTACTTAATGAGGCCCTCCGCAACTCAGTAAGACCCTGTTTCAAAATAAAGAATAAAAAATGGGGCTGGGGGTGGAGCTCGGAGGTAGAATGCACCTAGGTTCAATCCCTAGTACCGCAAAATTTTTTTTTTAAATTAAAAAATTAAGCTGGGCGTGGTGGTGCACACTTGTAATCCCAGTACTTTGGGAGGCAGAGACCGGAGGATCCGGGTTCGTGGCCAGCCTCAGCTCTCTCTCTCGCTCTCCCTGTCTCTCTTTCTCTCTCTACCTAGTGAGGCCCTTGCAACTTCATGAGTATTTAAAAAGATAGGGCTGGGGGTGTAGCGCAGAGGTAGAATGCCTTTGGGTTCAATCCCTGGTACCGCAAAAAAAAAATCAAAAAATTAAAAACTTAAACCTGTGCACCTGTTTGGAGGAAAAATCAAAATATGCTAGCAACCTAAATAAAATTATTACAGTCCCATTCTTTCAAGTACAATTTTTTCCTCCTCTTGTCTTTTTCCCACTTTCCAATATACTCTAGAAAATTGAAAAATTGTAACAGATCAATTTAAAATAGTTTATTTCATAAAAGCCTTTTTTTGTCTGTTATAGTGTTGCAGGACCCTTCTTCTTTGGTGGGAGAGACGGGCAGTTACCTGATTCTAGGTTGAAATGGTTATGTAAGAAGAAATTATAATAAAAGAGATAATTTGCTTTTCAAAAAAATTAAAGCTTAAAATTAAAAAAGATTTAAATTAAAGTTATAACAATAAAATTTAAAAATTAAAAAAATTAAAAGCGATTACAAACAATTTAAAGGGATGGGACGGCAAGCTTAGGAAATTAAAGAACAAAAACATGGAGGGTGTGTTTTCTGCAAAGTCAGGAAAGGTCTCGGCTCTGCCCTCTGGAGTGGGACGCAGCTTAGGCAGGCAAAGGACACCCACAGGGGCGGGCGAAACGGATTGCTCAGGGGTTGACTGCTGAGAACCCCTCCACGCTCACCCGCCCCCGAATTCATCCCGAACTACCCAAGAGTGGGTGGACAGCAACACCGGGTCTCAGCCCTTAGCCCGGCGGGCGGGAAAGCGGGGTCGGACGAGGAGAGGGCGTCCACGGTGTTTTGCAAATGGAAGGCTTGCAGGAGCTGCACGGCGCAGACTCCGCCCCTGCGCCTGCGGCCGCCGGAGTCGGCCCTAGAAGGGTCTCGCCGTCTGCTCTGGGTTTTCAGGCGTCTCCCCTGCATTTCCCCCTAACACTCCTGACCTCTCCCTGGCCGGTGCTGAGCGTCCCCAGCGCCCAGTGGCACCGAGGATGGGGGGTCGGGGAGCGGGTGCAGGCGGAGCTGCGAGTGCAAAGGCGGGCGGGGGCGAGCACACCGCGGGGACCCTCGGGGAGCCCCAGACCCGGGGCACTGCATCGGTGCACCCCAGGTCTAGGACGGGAGAGGGCTGGAGACGCGCGCGGGCCCTGCTCCCGCCGCTGCTGGGGGCTCGGTCTGCGCGGGGTGCAGGAAGACGCGCCGCCATCCCTTCCCCCAGCTACTCGGGGACACCCGGGGGCCTCAGTCTCCTCGTCTGCAAAGTGGGGGCGACAGTAGCACCCCAGGGACGACGGTGACGCCGGGGAATGCGTGGGGCCCGCGGGCGCTCGGGAGGCTGCGCTGGCCGGGTCGGTCCCGGCCCCCCGCCCGGCCCGCACCCTGCACCCTGCACCCTGCGCCCTGCACCCTGCGCCCTGCGCCCTGCGCCCTGCACCCTGCACCCAGCACCCCGATTCCCTCCGGGCCGAGCGGCTGCGGGCGCGTGCGCGGCGGGCCGGGGCGTCCGGTCCGGCGGGGTTCGGCCGGGGACGGCGCGGTCCCTCCCGGTCCGCGTGGCGCAGGGCGCGGCGGTGGCGAGGCTGAAGGGCGGCGCCGGGAGCGGCGCTGCCGAGAGCGGCTCGTTGGTCTAGGGGTATGATTCTCGCTTCGGGTGCGAGAGGTCCCGGGTTCAAATCCCGGACGAGCCCAGGCTTTTTCTCCCGACCCTGGGGAGCGCGACAGTTTTCTTTTCGGTCGCACAGAGCCTGGAGGGGAACCCCGGCCCTCGAGCTCCGTCTCCTCTGGGTTTGGAAGCC
>PVJS01008802.1:0-52112 GCA_004027185.1 Glis glis | reverse complement strand
TGGGGGAGGGAAGAGAAAAGAATTGGGGAAGAACTGAGGAGTGAATTGGATAATATTGTATTCTTATGTATGCACAAATATACCACAATGAAACCCGCCATTTTGTATAATTAATATGCATTGGTAAAGTCCCTTTTGTTTATTGTTTTCTCTCCAGTTTCCACATACAACAGAAAACATTTGACCCTTGACTTCCTGAGTGTGAGGGGACTGGGAGAGGAAGGTGAGGAGGGGAAAAAGGGGAACTGATGAAGACGACAGTTCAAATAATGCTATTTCCACATCTGAAGGAATCACCACCAATCTCACTAACATGTACAGAGAGGGGTGGGGAGCCGGGTGGGATGGGAAGGGAAACACACCTAGTGCTGTGTGCATGTATTGTCTATATCACTTTGAACCTCTCTATGATGTAAAATTACAATGCACGAATAAATGTATTTTAAATATGCACCAATTAAAAATGAATAATTAAAATAAAATAGGTGGTCAACCCATGAGGTTTGCTGACCCCTACCCCAAAAGCCCAAAGTGAACAGAATTATTTATTTTTTATTGGCAAATAAATATTGCATATAGTTATGATGAAAAAATAATGCTGAGCAAATATTATTCTTCCCACAAAGATGACAACTATGAGAGGTAATACTTATATTAATTTTCTAGATTTAAACATTTCACAGTGTATAATGGTTTTAAACATGCTGTTGATCTGGGCGTGGTGGCGCAAACCTGTAATCCCAGTACTTGGGAGGCTGACACAGGAGGATCATAGGTTTGAGGCCAGCCTCAGAAGTTTAGTGAGACCCTCAGCAAGTTAGTGAAACCCTGTTTCAAAATAAAAAATAAAACAAGGCTGAGGCATAGCTCAGAGGTAAAATGCCCCTTGGTTCAATCCCAACTATCACGAAACACACACACACACACACACACACACACACACACACACACACACAGTGATGCTATACACAGTAAACACATATAATTGTATCTGAAAAGTTAAGAAGTTAATAAATTTGAAAAATAAAAAAATCTGAAAAAATTTAAAAAATAGAGCATCTTTTCTTTTTCTTAACGTGCTTTTATTGGTGCATTAACTTCTTTTCTTTAATAACAGTGTGGAAACCAAGTGATCCATAAAATCTCAAAAAAAAAATTCCTCTAAGATATATCTCACATGGATTGCTCCTGGAATGAGTTCCTTGTAGAAATTAAATATTTCTTAGACTAAACCTTGTGACTTTGATGTCCAACTAAAGAAAAACAAGTTTCTCCTTGGAGGAAATACATTTATCTCATTCTATGCTTCATTAGTAGACATAAAATTGACTGAAAAACTTTCCACTCTGCTTTTTCCTTTGTACCCCAGAGAGATGAATTATTTGGAGAATGGAAAGACAATAGAACAACTGACTTAATTAGGAGCTCTGAGAATTCAACACTGGGGATGCTAGAAGCTAGAAGCATGCCCCTGTTGCCCCTCACCTGGAATCCTCTCATCCAGCCTGCATGGAAATCCCAGGGGGCTTCGTATGGTGAGATGGTAAAGAAGAGAAAGCTCCAACAGCAACCCTCTGAGAGCCAGTGTGTCCCATTGAAGATGGTGGAGGAGGAAGGAAAAGGGAGGCCGAGGAACAATGACGAGGGGGAGGTCCCACATTAATTGAGTCTATGAAGGTGAGGCCTGTGCTTGGCAGGAGCTTTAGTTTCTATTGAGAGAGACCTGTCTCCTCCAGCTAATCTTCTGTTTCCTTTTCTCACTCTTCAGAATCTAGAGTCCCCAACTTGTCCCCACTCTCTACTATAGGTTGTAGGCTCCTGTCAGATTTCCTGCATCCAATTCCTGATTAATTAACTACTCATTGAAGAACTATCATGCACGAGGTATTGTCTACTCTGTTCCAGGTTTGATTTGAGTTTTCTATTATATCCCTTAACTTGTTATTGGCAGATTTTCTTTTTGATACTGGGGGTTGAACCTGGGGCATTCTACCTCCGAGCTACACTCCCAACCCTATTTCTATTTTTTTTCTTTATTTTGAAACAGGGTCTCACTAAGTTGCGGAGGGCCTCACTAAGTAGCTGAGGCTGGCTGAGAACCCAGCTCCTCTGGTCTCAGCCTCCCAAGTACTGGGATTACAAGCGTGGGCCACCACGCCTGGCTGCCCCAGTCCTTTTTAACTTTTGTTTTGAAGCATAGTCTTGCTTGGTTGCTGAGGGACCTTGCTAAGTTGCTGAGGCTGTCCTCAAACCTGCAATCCTCCTGTCTCACCCTCCCAAGTACAGGGATTACAGGCATGTACCACCACACCCAGCTTACTTGGCAGATTTAACCTATTGTTAGCTGTTATTATTTCTATATTATTGTCGTTATCATTTTATCCCGAGGTCCACAATAACATCTATCACTAATGCAATTATTTATGGTATTTCAAAATCAGTCTAAGTTTCTTTTTTCAAACTGCCAACCCCTGTAAGTGCTCAGGAAAATATAAATGGTTGAAGTTGGAGGAGACTACATTGGCATGTTCATGAATTTAGCACAAATTCTCTAGTGTTTTAATGTAAAATTTCCAGTTAGCTGTGGTTTCAAAATAACCATTCTTTTTAAAAATATAATTTTATTGGTGTATTGTAACCACACATCATATTGAGATTTAGTGTGATAGAAACACACATGCACACAGTACTCGGTGCATTTCCTCCAGACCCCCCCCCCCATGCTCCCTTGTCCTCTTTGTAAATAATACCCGTTCTTTATTGGGTTAGGAAATTGTCTTTGGTTTCTTTGTTTACTAGTGGCTTTAGACCTGGTAACTAACCATATAAAGGGCTGTTTTATATACATATATATATTCTCAAACTCATTTTGAATTTTGATTATAATTTTTAAAAAGATTTTATGTGGTCCTGGGGATTGAACCCAGGAGTATTCTACCTTCGAGCCACACCCCAGCTCTTTTTAATTTTTATTTGGAAACAGGGTCTCACTAAGTTGCTGAGGCTGGTCTGGAACCCGCAATCCTCCTGTCAGCCTCCCAAATACTGAGATTATCATTTATTTTCATTGGTCTATTATGTGATGAATTATTTTAACCATCATCCTTACATCAAAAGGATTTCCATTCCTAGAACTGATATTCCCTGTTCATCACGTGTTACCCTTTTAAAGTAGATAGGGATGGATTTCACTAAACCTTACTCTTCAATATTGTATCTATATTTAGGCATGTTAAGAGGGTAAAGATTTTTCCTTTGTGTTATTCTAGACATTTTGGTCTCGATGTTTATTATATTAAATTTTTGTGGTGTTGGTGTGATACTAAGGCTCAAACCTAGGGGCATTCTAACTCTGAGCTACTCCCCAAGCCCTATTTTATTTTGAAACAGGGTCTCACTAAGTTTCTGAGGGTCTTGCTAAGTTGCTGATGCTGGTCTTGAACCTGCAATCCTCCTGTCTCAGCCTCCCAAGGACTGGGGTTACAGGCGGGCACCACCACACCCTGCTGCCATTTAAATTTTTATAGAATGATTCCACTTATATATTTTTGAATAGATTAAATTAATTCCATCCAACATATATTTTAGCCATTATCTCTGCTGACTTGAACACACTACACACCCTCAAGAGCATGGACACATGAACAAGCATTTCATTTCAGTCATGTGTGTTTTTGTTTCCTCCTTTTATCTCCTCTTCCTGGAAGAATTCATCGGGCGGGCACTCTCTGAAAGAAGGAGCCAGAAAGAACTTCACTCCTTAGAAATGCTACATGGCAGCCCAAAGAGGTAAGAAGCCTGTTGTGAGTATAATGAAAAGAATTCCCTCCACGAGACCAGTCACAGCTTAAGGGGACGTTGACGGATGACGGCCATGCAAGGCAGATGTGTTGAGGTGCTAAGCGCGGCATCTCTCATCTATGACACGTCAACCCGTTGTAGCACAGGAACCCGGAACAACTCCATTACCTCATTTAATTCTCCTCTCCAACATAATTATATACTGCTTCTACCATAGAGGGGAGGTATTTGTAGTTCAAGAATCACAAAGGCAGTGAGTGGGTGGAGTACAATCCTACTCCAGGAAGTCCCACACAAAACTCCAATTCTTTAAATAATATTTTAATATACTTTTATTTATGCATTGTAATTTACATCATAATGAGGTGCCGAGTGATAGAAACATGCATGCACACAACATTTGATGTGTTTCCCTCCAGATCCCGCCCCACTCTCTCCCCCTCCCTATAATACTACTGAGACTAAAATTGATAACTTCCTATATGTACTTAGCATTATTTGAGGAAGCATTAAATAATAGTGTCATTTCATTATTTGATGAAAAACAGTTAAAAATTTTTTTATTGGTGCATTGCAATTATACATCAGAGTGAGGTTCAACATCTTAAAAAAATCCACATAGCACTTGGTGTACTTAAACCACAGCTCTATATTGTATCCTGGGAAAGTTGTATGTCCAAAATAGTTATGATAAAAATAATTATAACGATAATAATGATCACTGTAACAATAATGATAGTTATCATTTATTGAATGCCTACTGCAACTAAGACATTTTATAATCTTACAATGTACCAGTTATAACCACATTTTTAGAAAAAAACAATAATACACTGAGTTACCTGTCACATCACTATCAAGTATGAAGTCCCATAATAAAGACTGTGTTAGGCCTGGCGTGGTGCCGCACGCTTGTAATCCCAGTACTTTGGGAGGCGGAGACCGGAGGATCCCTGTTCATGGCCAGCCTCAGCTCTCTCTCTCTCTCTCTCCCTGTCTTTCTCTCTCTACTTAGTGAGGCCCTCTGCAACTTCGTGATACCCGGTTTCAAAATAAAGTATAAAAAATAGGGCCGGGGGTGTAGTGCGGAGGTAGAACTCCCCTGGGTTCAATCCCCAGTACCGCAAAAAAAAAAAAAAATAAAGACTGTGTTAAGATATCCAGGCATGGTAGAGCACATCTGTAATGCAAGTACTTGGGAGACTGAGACAGGTGGATTGCAAATATGAGGCCAGACTCAGCAACGTAGTGAGAACCTCAGCAACTTAGCGAGACCTTGTTTCAAAATAAAAATAAAGAGTGCTGGGGGTGTAGCTTGGAGATAGAATGCCCCTGGGTTCAATCCCCAATGCCAGAAGAGTGGGAAATGAGCTGCCACTTGGAGGAGTGAACCTCGGTCAGTCATTTTGAAAACAATAGAGGAAAGGACTTCATTCTGGGACTAAAGTTGTAAAATGGTAACCACCCAAGTGCTCGTTGGCCACTCATTGACGCTGCTTTACCTCCTTCCCCAGAAGACACACCAGCTACACAGAAGCAGAGAACCACACAGGCTCATCCCAATTCCTGCTTCTGGGATTCTCAGAGGACCCAGAACTGCAGCCTGTCCTCTTTGGACTCTTCCTGTCCATGTACCTGGTCACGGTGCTGGGGAACCTGCTCATCATCTTGGCCATCAGCTCTGACTCCCACCTCCACACCCCCATGTACTTCTTCCTCTCCAACCTTTCTTTTGTGGACATTTGTTTCATCTCTACTGCAGTCCCAAAGATGCTGGTGAACATCCAGGCACAGAACAAAGACATCTCCTACAGCGGTTGCCTTACTCAGGTGTGCTTTTTTATGATTTTCGCTGGAATGGATAATTTACTTCTGAGTGTGATGGCCTATGATCGGTATGTGGCCATCTGCCACCCTCTGAACTATACAGTCATTATGAACCCCCGGCTCTGTGTCCTCCTGGTTCTGATGTCTTGGATCATCATGTTCTGGGTCGCCCTGACACATATTCTACTGTTGAACCGGCTGACCTTCTCCATAGGCACTGAGATTCCACATTTCCTCTGTGAACTGGCTCAGCTTCTCAAGGTAGCTGGCTCTGATGCCCTCGCCAATACTATCCTTATGTATGTCTTGTTTGTCTTGCTTGCTGTGTTCCCTTTCCTGGGGATCCTCTTCTCTTACTCTCAGATTGCATCCTCCTTAAGGAGGATGTCCTCATCTCTGGGCAAGTACAAAGCTTTTTCCACCTGCGGGTCTCACCTCTGCGTGGTCTCCTTGTTCTATGGAACAGGAATTGGGGTTTACCTCACTTCTGACATGATCCACTCCCCCCAGAAAAGCATGATCCCCTCTGTGATGTACACCGTGGTCACCCCCATGCTGAACCCCTTCATCTACAGCCTGAGGAACAAGGACGTGAAGGGGGCACTGGGGAGACTCCTCAGCAGAGCAGTCTCTCGTCTTTGATAGATTGCTGACCTGAGAAGTAAAAAGATCTTGTGTCCCCTAAGGTAAATATGAAATTCTGTTTCTGGTTTTGTTATACAGCATATTTTCATATTTGTTTGTTTTCAACCAATTCCTCAGTAATACCATTTTGACTTTTCTTACCTATACTAAAGGTCCACAAGTTGTCAAGTCTGGAATGCTTTGTTACAGATGTTCTTGAGATTTCCAATACAACCGAAAACATTTATATCAAGTGCTGACATGGTTTTCTCAGAATATACTGTTGAATGTTAGTATACTTCACCTTAATTTAGAAGAAATGGAATGAAAATCATGAAAGTGGTAACCATGTCAGGACTCCGTAATTTCACATGCATGAAATTATTCAACCCTGAGAACATTACCTTGAGTTGTTTTCTCTCATTTACCCAATTTCTGAAGGAAAGAGACAGATTGGGATGCACAGGAACCTGGAATCTGACCCTGAGACAATGATCCTACTTCTGCTAGTCTACTTTTGTAAGAACAATGATTGGGTTTACAGCATGAAAGCTTGGAATCCACCTTTGTTTCATAGTCATATAATACCTTGGAAATCTCCAAGATGTTGCTACATTTTTTTGTGATCCTTGCTTTTTTATGTGCCTCCATCATCCTTCCTTCCTTCCTTCCTTCCTTCCTTCCTTCCTTCCTTCCTTCCTTCCCTCCCTTCCTCCTCCCTCTCTCCTTCCTTCCTCCTTCCCTGTCTCCCTACTTCTCTCTCACTCCTTCCTTCCTTTCTTCCTTTTCTTCTAACTTTGTTTCTACTTTCCTTTCCTCATTCCCTCTTTCCTATTTTACTGCTCCATTTTAACTAATTTAATGTGTACTTGCTCCATTTCTTTTTATGGCTTAAAATATACAAATTGCTTATCCATTCATCTTTAATAGAAATTTGGGAAATTTCCATCTTTTAGCTATTGTGAACAGTTTTGCTGTGGGTGTTAATGCTCATTTAATTGTTTGAGTATAGTCATGAGACACATAAAGGTGCTTTAGTGAATGAGAGACTGCACATACAAAGGTCATCCTACAACCCTGTATTCTTTGGGAAATTCCAGCCATTTTATTTATGTAGGATACTCAATGATGTTTGTACCTGACAAGTCACTTAGCAAAGCTTTTTTTTTTGTCAGAATCTACCCTATACAGGCTATAAGCAACAAATGGCTATATTTGTTTTCAATTATTACTGTAATTTATATCTAGGAGTGGAACTGATGGATTCCTGAGTCATACACCCTTAACTTTTTGAATAGCCAAACACAGTTTACATTACAATGTGTAAAAGTCTTAATATTTTTACATCCTTGCCAATACTTTTTGGTTTTAATTTTTTTAAAAGCATAGCCTCCTTGGATAGGCAGAATAAAATCATTAAAATGGCTGTCCTTTCAAAGTGATCTGCGGATTAAATGCAATTCCTATTAAAATACCATGGTCATTCTTCATAGATATAGGAAAACCAGTCCTTAAATTCATATGGAATAACAAAAGACCCAGAAGAGACAAAATAGTTCTCAGCAATAAGAGCCATGCAGAAAGGCACCACAATACCCTACTTCAAACTATACTACAGAGTCATAATAATAAAAACAGCATGGTATTGGCACAAAAGCAGACACATAGACCAACGGAAGAGAATAGAAGTTTCAGAAAAAAATACACATACTTACAGCGAATTGATCTTTGACAACAGGGTCAAAAACATACACTGGAAAAAATACAGCCTTTTCAACAAATGGTGTTGGCAAAACTGGTTATCCATATGCAGAAAAAATGGAAATAAGTCCCACTTTCTCACCCTGCATAAGAGTCAATTCAACATATATGAAATAGCTAGAAATTATATCAGAGATTTTGCAGTTACTTGAAGAGGGCATAGGACCAACACTCCAACATATAGGCAGGGATAAAAACTTCCTTAACAAGACCCCAAAGTCACAACAAATTAAAACAAGGATTAATACATGGAATTGCATTAAACTGAAGAGCTTCTCTGCAGCATAGGAAACTGTCAGGAACCTCAAGAGAGAGTTGACAGAGTGGGAGAAGATCTTTGCCAGCTACTCCTCTGATAGAGGACTGATATCTAGAATATAAAAAGAACTCAATAAACTCACAACCAAAAAAAAACAAATGGTCCAATTAAAAATGGACAAGTGAACTAAATAGACACTTAACAAAAGAAGAAATGCAAATGGCCAATAAATATATGAAAAATGTTCAACACCGTTAGCAAATATAGAGATGCAAATCAAAACTTCCCTGAAATTTTACCTAACCTCAATTAGAATGACAATCATTAAAAACACAAACAATAATAAATGCTGGTGAGGATGTGGAGAAATAGGAATCCTGATACATCGTTGATGGAATTGCAAATTAGTGTAACTGCTTTGGAAAACAGTGTGGAGGGTCCTCAGAAGAATGGGAATGGACCTACCATATGACCCAGGTATACCACTCCCGGGTATCTACCCAAAAGAATGGAAACCAAACTACCAGAGTAATGCATGCATATTTATGTTTGTAGCTGCACAATTCATAATTGCCAAACTATGGAACCAGCCAAGATGTTCATCAACAGATGAATGGATTACAAAATCATGGGATATATACGCAATGGAATTCTATTCAGCCATAAAGAAGAAGAAAATTATGTCATTTGCAGGGAAATGGATGGAACTGGAAAATATTATGCTAAGTGAGATGAGTCAGTCACAAAAAGTGAAAGGTCAGATGTTTTCCCTTATATGTAGAAGCCAGGGAGAAATCAGGACACAGGGGAGACTCCAACAAAGGAGGAGAAACCTTAATGGAGGGAAGGAGGGGACCTAACTGAGGGAGATGGGGGGGGAAGAATTGAAGAGAGCAACACCTCAATGGACATGATGTACATATACAAACTTATCAAAGCCAATCACTGTGTTCAGCATGGGAAGGTGGGGAGGGAGAGGGAGTGAGGTGTGAACTGGGGGAGGGCTCAACAAGTACTGTGTGTATGTATAACTCTATCACCCTGAACTTCATCAAGATATATGATTACAATGCACCAATAAAAAAAACCTTGGAACTTAATGAGTAAAAGAAATTTAAGAGATATATCACCTAAATGCAGTGTGTGAACTTTGGTCATTGATTCAAAATGGCATGTATAAGAAAATTGAAAAGCTGAACATTATTTGGATATTTTCTGATATTAAGAATTTTTTTTTGCGGTACCAGGGATTGAACCCAGGGGTGTTCTACCTCTAGCTATACCCCCGGCCCTATTTTTTTTTTTTGCGGTTCCGGAGATTGAACGCAGGGGCGTTCTACCTCCGCGCTACGCCCCTGGCCCTATTTTTTTATACTTTATTTTGAAACCGGGTCTCATGAAGTTGCGGAGGGCCTCACTAAGGAGAGAGAGAGAGAGAGAGAGAGAGAGAGAGAGAGAGAGAGAGCTGAGGCGAACCCGGATCCTCTGGTCTCCACCTCCCAAAGTACTGGGATTACAAGCGTGCGCCACCATGCCCGGCAAGAATTTTTTATTGCTGTTGTTGTGATACTTGGGGTTGAACCCAGGGACATACTACCTCTGAGGTACACCCTCTAGTCCTATTTTATTTTTTATTTTGAAACAGGGTCTT
This sequence comes from Glis glis, assembly GCA_004027185.1. Taxonomy (NCBI): domain Eukaryota; kingdom Metazoa; phylum Chordata; class Mammalia; order Rodentia; family Gliridae; genus Glis; species Glis glis. The sequence continues at coordinate 42,189 of PVJS01008802.1, read as the reverse complement.
GCTAAGTTGCTGAGGCTGGCCTTGAACCTGCAATCCTTCTGTCTCAACCTGTCAAGTACTGGAACACAAAAAGTGAAAGGTCAGATGTTTTCCTTTATATGTAGAAGCTAGGGAGAAATTGGAACACAGGAGAGACTCCAACAAAGGAGAAGAAACCTTAATGGAGGGAAAGGGGGGATCTGAGGGAGATGGGAGGGGATCTGAGGGAGATGGGAGGGAGACAGAAGAATTGAAGAGGGAAACACCTCAATGGACATGATGCACATACACAAACATCAAAGAAAATCACTGTGTTCAGCATGGGAAGGTGGTGAGGGAGAGGGAGTGGGGTGGGAACTGGGGCAGGGCTCAATGAGTGTTGCATGTATGTCTCTATCACTGAACTTCATCAAGATGTATGATTGCAATCCACCAATAAAAATAAATATAGCCTCCTCTTAGGTGCCTTTGAACAGCATTTCCCCATGACTAATTGAGCATGTTTTAAAGTGCTCATTGACATTTTATATATACTCTGTAGAGAAATACCGTTCCAAGTCCTTGCTTGTTTTGCAATGGTGTAGTGTGTACTTCTCTTATGACATGTAAGAGTTCTTCATATATTGTGAATTCTTAACCCTTATGAAATATGTGTTTCTTAAACATTTTCTCCCTCTGTATATTGTCTATTTCAAGTATAAAATTTACTATTATTAACTATACTAATCATGACATACACTAGATTTCTTGAAGTTATTTCTCCCGTCTACCTGAAATTGTGTATCCTTCCACTAATATCTGTCCCATTTCCCCTCCCCACAGCCTATGGCAGCCTCCATTGTACTCCATTCTCATTAGCTGGGTTACTTTAGATACCACATGTAAGTGAGTTCATGAAGTATTTGTCTTTCTATGCCTGGTTCATTTCTCTTAACACAGTGTCATGCAGGTTCATCCATGTTGTACCAAATGACACAATTTCCATCTTTTTTATGCCTCTGGAGTGTGCATTAAATATAATACCACATTTACTTTGCTACCCACCTAATGATAAACACTTACCTGGATTCCATATCTTGGCTATTGTGAATAAGGATGCTGTGATAATGGAAATGTGCGTACGCCTTCGCATACAGGTTTCAGATGTTTCCGATGTGCATGCAGTAGAGGGGTAATCTTTTCCCACACTAAGTTAGATTTTAAGTCTATAAATAAATGATATCCATTACCTGCTGTTTTATTTTTATTTTTATACCAGGTAGGTTGGACATGGTGGTGTACACCTATAATCCTAGAAATTGGGAGGCTGAAACAGGAGTATTGCAGGTTTGAGGTCAGCCTCAGGAACTTAGTGAGTCCCTTAGCAATTTAGAAAGACCCTGTTTCAAGATTAAAAAATAAAATGGGACTGGGGGTGTAACTCAGATGTATAACACTCCTGAGTTTTATCCCCAGTACCTCACAAAATATATAAGTAAAAAAATAAACAAATAAATGCCAGCCGAATGACAAGCTACACGATACTGATGGATAATTTATTTAAAGGATATATTTAAGAAACCACCATGCCTGCTGCTACAGCAAATGCTTTTCTAGCTTACCCATATGAGTTTGATCCTTTTAGGATCTAGCACCTAAACCATCTCTAAAACTTAAAAAAATCCTCATAGCCAGGCGTGGTGGCATGTGCCTGTAATCCAAATACTTGGGAGGCTGAGACAGGAGGATCACAGGTTTGTGGCCAGTCTCAGCAACTTAGTGAGACCCTGTTTCAAAAATAAAATAGGGCTGGGGGTATAGCTCAGAGGTAGAATGCTCCTGGGTTCAATCCCTATACCACACAGACACATACATACAAAAGTTCTCATACCCTGTCCATATAAATCAGACTCTCTGGTGATGAGACACAGTTATCAGTATTTTCATGGTCTTCAGGTAATTCTAATAAAAGTCAAACTTAAGGAACTGTAAAAAGACCATTGGAAATAACCCACCTATGTGAATAACTCTGATACATTTTTTCATTTTATTTTTTATTTTATTGGTGCATTGGAATCATACATCTTGATGAAGTTCAGGGTGGTATTGTAATCCATTCATCTGTTCATGAGCATCTCAGCTGGTTCCATAGTTTGACAATTATGAATTGCGCGGCTACAAACATAAATATGCATGCATCACTATGGTAGTCTGGTTTCAATTCTTTTAGGTAGATACCCAGGAGTGGTATAGCTGGGTAATATGGTAGGTTCATTCCCAGTCTTCTGAAGACCCTCCACACTGTTTTCCAAAGTGGTTGCACTAATTTGCAATCCCACCAACAATGTTAAGCTCTTAATAGATAAAAGTTATTTACATTTTTATTATCTTTACCTTATGTGGCCATACATTCCCTCTATTCTATTGGATGACTGTGTTTGCAGGGAAAAGAGGCTTCTTCAACCAAATGACTCATGAGATGATGACCCAAGAAAGTCAGAAATCAGGGAATGGCAAGATCTGTGGCTTGAAGGCAGGAAAAGTGGAAAGAAATCAAAATAGTTCTCCTTATCACTATCTCTGCACCTCCTCGGGAACATCCTCACAGGCTTGATGTGAAACATACAGATGTCTTGCCTTTTAATTTAATTTCTTCTTAATTTTATGCAAAGACAAACCATTTTTCTTAAGTTGTTTTTATTACAATTCATACAAGAAAGGGCTCTTGCAAGTAATTACTTCATAAAACTTGAGGGAATAAATCACCGAACTTCAGGATTAATAGCCAATGAAGGCATGAATCTCTCTTACATGCCAGGGAAGAACCTACTAAAATAATATGCTAAAATCATAGAAGGCTGAAAGAGAGTCTGTAGTAGAATGAAAGAGCTTTTCCAAGTGCCTTATTTTATCTCCTGGAGAAACTGAGACCCAAGGAATGTGGCTTTTAAACCTGTAAAAAAGATGTATTAGTATATGCACATTCCAGTACTTGGTCCATTTCTTTCCCCATATCTCTCTTTTCCCTACCCTCTTCCATCATGTACAACTACAGTACACCCAAAAAAATTAAAACGATTTTTTAAATATAATAAATTCTTATGAAATTAAAATAAATACATAAATAAATATTTAAGAAGGGAGATCAGCATTTCAACAGGAAGCCAAGGTCTTTGCTCAGAAATTACAGAGGCTGAGTGGGTCTGTAGCTACTCAAGATTTTTATGAGGAAAAAGTGTTCTGAATACTCATGTGATTCAATTAAAGACAAACCAAAGGAAACAATATCCATTTAAGAAACATGGGATGGAATGAAGGTCAGGAAAATGGAAGAGCCATGTGACCAAGAAGGTAGGACCTGCAGGCCTGGACGGTTGGTTTTACCAACTGAAAGTAGAGAAAAAAATGGAATAGATAATGAGATTAAGTTGCCCTGCTGTGGAGCCTCCTGAGGGCACTTTTGATGTCCCTGTTCCTCAGGCTGTAGATGAAGGGATTCAGCATGGGGGTGACCACTGTGTATATCACTGAAAACACAGCGATCTTTCTAGGGAAACTTGATATCGCTGATGCAAGGTACACCCCAATGGCTGTTCCATAGAACAAGCAAACGACAGACAGGTGAGACCCACAGGTGGAGAAAGCTTTATGCTTCCCACCTGAGGATGGAAGTTTCAGAATGGAGGAAACAATTTTATAATAAGAGAAAAAGATCCCTAAGACAGGAAGAAAGCCATAGATGGCTCCAACCAAGTACGTGACTATATTTTTGGTAAAGGTATCAAAACAGGTAAGACTGAGGACCTGGGAAGGTTCACAGAAGAAATTAGCAATTTCCACATCCTCAAAGTAGGGGAAGTGTAAGGCGATCACATTGTGCAGCTGGGATTCTAAAAGGCTAAACAAAAAAGACACCGACACTAAAAAGCCACAGAGGCGAGGGTTCATGATGACTGAATATTGAAGGGGGTGACAAATGGCCACAAAACGGTCATAGGCCATCACTGTCAGAAGCATGTCATCCATGCACCCAAAAATAAGAAAAACAGACATCTGTGCCAGGCAGCCCCCATAGGAGATGACTCTGCTGTGAGTCTGCATGTTCGTAATCATCCTTGGGACCGTGGTGGAGATGAAACCGATGTCGGCCAAGGACAGGAGGGAGAGGAAGAAGTACATGGGGGTGTGGAGTTTGGGGTCTATGGTGACAAGCAAGACTATGAGCAGGTTCCCCAGCACTGCAACTAGATACATGGACAGGAACAGTCCAAGGAGTACTTGCTGTATTTCTGGATCTTCCGACAGTTCCATGAGATGGAATTCTGAAATGCCTGTTAGATTTTGTGGTTCCAATTTGCTTGGACATCTTTTAAAAAAGAAAAGAGGGTTGGAAAAAGGAAATCAATAAACAATGATACAAATTGCCTCAACTTGGCATCTTTAAAATGCCATGTAATAGCTAGGACTGCACTATATGAACATGAAATTAAAGTGGATATTTCGAAAATTATGTCATTTGCAGGACAATGGGTATAACTGGAGTATATCATACTATGTGAGATCAGCCAGACTCAGACAGTCAAGGGCCACATGTTTTCTCTTATATGTGGAAGCTAGAGAGAGAAAAGCAAAGAGGAGGGGAGGGAGAAGGGAGAAGGGAGGTACGAGGAAGGAAACAGATGAAATAATGGTGTGTGCATGTATGAGCGCATCACTATGAATCTCATTTACATATATGGGAAGGGAGGAAGAGGAAGAGAAAGGAGGTGCGGGGAGGGAAGCATACCAGGTGACCTTACATGTGTGTATAACATATCACTATGAATCTCACTATGATGTACAATACAAGGCACCAATCACAGACGAATTAAAAATTAAGTTGATAGCTCATATCAGAAAACATTATGCACAAGCATCTTGAGGGGCTTTCCTGCTTCTTGTGTTTTCTAATTTCTCTCCCTGTGGATGAAGCCCTCACTCAAATTTTGGATGTATTTTAACATTTACCTAATATATAACCTGCATCATTATCTGGGGCGGACTCAGATTTCGATACATATGTCTAAGTTAAATGCACACAATCAATATCATCAGTTACCACAGATGTGGTCTCCTTAGTGTACACCACACCTGTCGATGAGTAAACTAATGGAATGTTAAGGAGCAGTTTAAATTTTCCTTATTTCCTACAAGTTTCTTTGTAACACCTCAACAAATCTCAGTTGGATATATAGTAAAGAAGGCCGCCCTTAGCCTTCGTTGCTGTTGTTCTAAGTGGCCTGGGAACAATGCTGCCTTATTTTCTGATCATAAATCCTCTTATTGACTTTATTTTGGGGTGATATAATAAGTACTTACTAAGTGTCCATTTTGCAAGACACTATAAATGCAATATATCAACAATTACAACTGTGACTTATTAAGCTACCGTTTGCTAGGCATGTATATTTTTAATATACCTGTATTGGTGCATTGTAATTATACATCTCAATGAGGTTAAGAGTGATAGGAACATTCATGAAACAACACTTGGTGTGTTTCCCTCCATATCCCACCCTACTCCCTCCTCTTCCCCGTACATGTTATTGAGAATGGCATTGATAATTTTGTATATGTACATAGCATTATTTGAATTATTTCCTTCGTCAAGCCTCCTCCCTCATGCCACCTCCCTCCCCAGAATCCCCTCCATCACTCCACTGGAGTTTTTTTTCTCTTTTATCTGAAGTCCCCTTTGTTTCCCAGTTTCTCCCTAGCTTCCAAATATGAGGGGAAAACATGACCCTTCACTTTCAGTGACTGGCTAATCTCACTTAGCATAATATTCTCCAGTTCCATCCATTTTCCTGCAAATGATGTAATTTTGTTCTTCTTTATGGCCGAGTAACATTCCATCGTGTGTATAGACCACAGTTTTGCAATCCATTCATCTGTTGATGGGCACCGAGGCTGGTTCCATAGTTGGGCCTGGGGACCTGGGGAACCCCTGAATCTGAGTCTGAGTCCCACCTTTCTAATACCACCGGACATATTTTCACATCAATACATCCTGGTGCATGGATTGTAATTTCCTTATTTTGGCTCCTTAAGAGAAACGCGGGCTTATTATTTTGTCAGGACAGGTTACAATTTAATTGGGGATACATGAGGCAGAGAAAGGTTCCAGAAATAATGTAGACATACCTGCCCACATTTGCTCCTGTCTAAATGGGAGATGATAATCGCCTAGCTCATAGTGTTATTATAAAAACATTTTAATATGCTTTTATCGGTGCATGGTGAGGTTGAGAGTGGTAGGAACATACATGCACACAGCACTTGGCATGTTCCCTCTAGATCCCATCTGCTCCTCCCCTTTGTAACTGCATGGAGTAGTGATTCTCAATCTCATTTATGATACTGTTTCCTTCGAACACTTCAAAATATTAAGATATCCTGGCATTGGACCAAAATCAACTTAACCAGAGTGCCAGCTTGTGAAACTCTTGGAGGTCCTTTCTAACACTTGGACTGAGAGAGCCATACCCTCAGAATATTTGCTGGCATTTACAAAACGTCCCATTAATGCTATCTATTATTAGGATCAATAACCACTACACGTATTTTAAAATAAACTTAATTATAGGTGCTTCAATAATACTATTTTAGAGGAAATTAATCACCTTTCAATTTTGTTTATATTAATTCTCTTTAGTTTTAGAGTTATTTTTCATATTTGTAATACCTTTTGGAATCCCTCTAGGGATTTCTAGCATAATTTACCTTAAGCTGTTTCCTCTTTTTGCTTATTGGGTTGGCTTTATTTTTTGTTATTCTCTTATTGGTGCATTGTAATTATACATCACAGTAAGGTTCAAAGTGATGCAAACATACATGCACACAATGATTCCCTCTGAATCTCACCCCAAGCTCCCCTTCCTGCACATGTTAATGAGATTAGTGGTGATCCCTTCATACATGGACATAGCATTATTTCGTCTGTTTCCTTCTTCAGTCCTCTTCTTTCTCCTCCCCCCTCCTGCCCCCCATCCCCTTTCACTACCCTACTGGTCTCTCTCTTCATTTATCTGAAGTCCCTTTTCTTTCCTATTTTCTCTCTAGCTTCCACATATGAGAGAAAACTTAAGACACTTGACTTTCTGAGACAGGCTGATCTCACCTAGCACAATATTCTCTAGTTCCGTGCATTTTCCTGCAAATGACGTAATTTTGGTCTTCTTTATGGCTGAGTAAAATTCCACTGTGTGTCTATACCAACTTTCAAATTTTAATCTTGGTATCTCTGCATGATTCCATTCTCCTGAATGCCTGTCCCTGAAGAGAAACTGCTGTCATCAATTCAGCGGGTAGATGTTATGTCAATAGTTACATGTCAGTAGTGATTTGTGTATCTGTATGCACTTTTCTTAAAGGTTTACCTTTAAAGTATCTAATGCTTGCCAGGCATGGTGGAGGCTGACACAGGAGGATAGCAGGTTTGAGGCCAGCCTCAGCAACTTAAGCAAGATCCTCAGGAATTTAGCAAGACCTTGTTTCAAAATAAAATAGAGATGTGGTGTATCTCAGAGTTAGTACTGGGTTCAATCCCCAGCATAAAAAAAAAACATATCTAGGGCTCATTTAAGCAGTTTTCAACACTACACATATTGCCCCTGAAATGTACCAGTTTACATTAACACATGAAGTACAGTCATAGACTTCAAAGGCTTTAACTGATGACCACCACTACCTGAGGAAGGGACATTGGTTAGTTTGTTTATTGTTACAACAAACTTTCCAAAATCCTTTTGCTTGTGTCCATATATTACACAAGTAAGAATTTCCACATGATATGTGGGCAATGATCATCTTTTCATAATTCAAAAACCTTTTGCATGTTTAGGAAATGGTTCACCAGGACCAGTTTTCTGCTACTATATATGAGATATTCATGGGAATTAGAACCATTGTAGGAGGAAAATATTCAATGAGAACATTGGATGATACATTTGGCACCTCCAACACCACCAAGCATATAAGCTTCAAAGTCACAGAAGCTGATGTTCTGCACATCTTCACCCTCCCCTCTGACTACCCCAACTGTCCTGTTCATGCCTGTGATGAGGAGCTGGTGCCACTGACAGTCCTTCCTCTAACCCTCATCTTCCTCTGCACTTACTGGGCAATGCTGCCTCTTTCCTGGGTCATGATCTGGGCTCAGGATCCAACGCTTCTCATCTGCCTGGTGCCCAATGGAGGATCGACACTATACTCAGGACTGAGATGAATACAGTGACAGACAGGAGCTTCCAGATGCAGAAAAACGTGGGAGGAGCAGACACAGGTGTGGTGCCAACTGGACTAACACCATGCAAATGAAGGGATGGAGGAATAGGCTTTTTGTTGATTATTATATGACTCTGGAGGCCCCATACGCAGAACTCATAATTAGCCAAATTGGTCCATGTTAACAAAATCCCCACGGACTTCTTGATATTAGTGGGGAGAGTAGGGGAAGAGAAAATGAATGTCCACAACAATTTGGGGCTCTCATCTTCTGAGGAAAAAACTTGGATGTCCTCTTCATGTGTTTATTTCTTTTTCTTCTTCTTCTTCTTTTTTAAAGATCCATCTGAAGTCTTGCATCATGGTGCACACCCATAATCCCAATATTTGGGAGGCTGAGACAGGAGGATCACAGGTTCACGGTCAGGCTCAGCAACTTAGTGAGACTTTCAGCAACCTAGTAAGACCCTATTTCCAAACAAAATAGGTCTGGAAGTGTAGCTTGGAGGTAGAATGCCCCTGGGTTCAATCCTTGGTAACAGTTTAATTCTATGCACATATATGAAAATATCAATACCAATCTCAATGACATGTATGGAAAAGGGGAGGTAGAGGACTGGAATCAGGAGGAAAATACACCAAGTGCCGTGTGCATGAATATTCCTACCACTCTATACCTGAGTATGATGTATAATTACAATGCACTCTAAAAGTATAAAAGAATAGAAATTATAAGAAAAAATGATCCATCTGCTTTTTACTTTAATTGAATATTGTGGCAAAATACACATTACGAACATTGACCATTTCAGCCAGGATTAAGTGCAGAGTTAAGTGGCATTATGTTCAGTCTGGTTCAACCATCACCATCCTCAATCCATAAGACTTGTTCATCTTCCCAAACTGAAAGTTTGTATGCATTTAAAAACTTTCCATTCCTCCTTCTTCCAGCCCTGGAAATCATCATTCTACCATGAAATATGATTAGGAAATAAAGTCATCAAACTGTAAAAATAATATAATTAAGTAGGAAGGATTTACAGGTACAGACGTTTAGTTTTGTATCCTTTTCCAGCATACATTCCAAATGGATGCCAGGGACCTGAGATTAGACTTTCCTGCTGAGGATCCTCCTCAGGGAGCTTTGAATGTCCCTGTTACTCAGGCTGTAGATGAAGGGATTCAGCAAAACCTTGACCACAGTGTACATCACTGAAGCCACCACAATTTCTTAGAAAATGTGATACAGCTGAACCAAGTAATTATCCAAAACCTGTTCTGTAAAACAAGCAAACAATTGGCAGGTGAGACCCACGAGTGAAGAAGGCTTTATAGTTCCCACCTGAGGATGGGCTGCTCAAAAGGGAGGAAACAATTTTATAATAAAAGAAGAGGATCTTTGAGAGAGGGAGAAAATCAGAGGTGGTAACAGCAAAATATGTGCCTATATTATTAGAGAAGATGTCAGAACTGACAATATGAAGAAGTTGAGGAGGGTCAGGGAAGAAATAAGAAATGTACACATTCCTGAAATGTTTAAATTGTAAGACAATCAAATTGTGCATTTGGGTCTCCAAAGGCTGACCAAAAAGGACGTCAAAACTAAGAAGCCACAGAAGTGGGGATTCATGATGACTGAGTAATGCAAGGGGTGACAGATGGTCACAAACTGGTCATAAAACATCATGGTCAGGAACAGATCATCCTGATGTCTGAAAAATGATAAAAGAGATATCTGTGTCAGGCATCCCATTTACAAGATGACTCTTCTGTGACTTCGGCTGTCTACAATCATCTTTGGGACTAGAAAGGTTATAAAACAGCTGCTAGCCAAGGACATGTTGGAGAGAAAGAAGTACATGGGATGTGGAGGGGAATTCAGAGCCAAGGGCCAAGATGATGAGCAGATTCCTATGCGTGGTTACCAGGTACATGGACAGAAACAGTCCAACGAGGATGGGCTGCAGCCCTGGGTCCTCTAAGAGACCCAGGATATGGATTTCTGCAGTAAGCATTAGACTTTGTGGTGCTCTAGAGCGTAGACAATGTTGGAGACAGAAAAGAGGGGTGAGGAAATAAAAAAAAAATAATAGGAAGCACCCAGCCCTCTACACAGTTTGAATTCAAGTATCCCCCAATGATGTGTTCACCGTGGAGATCTATAGCCCTTTAGCAATTATCCCTTTGACAAAGTCAATCTTTTTAGATCTTGCTCCTTATAGGTTTCTGTTTCTATACCTTGTAATATTTCCTGACATTCAGGAAATAACTCATTAGTATTCCCTCCTACCACTGGAAATAATACCCACTTCATATAGTAAAATGTAAATATTTAATAATGTGTGTTTCAGGCCGGGCGTGGTGGCGCAAACCTGTAATCCCACTACTTGGGAGGCTGAGACAGAAGGATCGTGGGTTTGTGGCCAGCCTCAGCTACTTAGTGAGGTCCTCTGGAACTTATTGAGACTCTGTTTCAAAATAAAGAATAAAAATAGGGCTGGGGGTGTAGGTCAGAGTTAGAATGCCCCTGGGTTCAATCCCCAGTACTGCAAAAAAAATGTGTGTTTCAGATCTGAGATTTTATAGAGATTTGAATTATGACTTGTGAAATTTGAGTTTTGAGTGTTTCTGTATGATTTCTGTTAGATACAGACTGTCCCCTGAAGAGCTCATGTATTAATGTTCAGAGTTGATGTGATTAAGTCATGAGGGTTGTAATTTCATTAGGAGATAAATCCATTGTATTGGATTTACTGGGTGGTCACCTAGGCCAGTGGTGTGTGGCTGGAGAAGGTGTGTCCCTGGGGGTGTGGCTGTAGGGACTGTGCTTTTGTCTTTGAACCCCCTTGCTTGTTTGTTCTCTCTTGAGTCCAGCCTCCATGATGTGAGAGCAGAGCCCTTGTTCTTCTCCCTCTCTCTACTTTTCACAGACGTGCCTTGAGCTCCTCTGCAGACTCAGCCTCACATAGACTGAACCTCAAAATCTCAAAGAAAAAAAAAGCTGTGAGCAAATAAATTTTCCTCTACATTGTGTGGTCAGTTGTTTGGATTATAGCAATGAGAATCTTGACGAAGACAATTGCATTCTCATGCGCACCTGTCCCTCAAAGAAAACTACTATCAGAAATTTGTGTCCAGCCGTTCATATCTTTTTGACCAAACAACCTGGTATTAACTAAATGAAAATGCAGTGCTCCTTCTTTTTCTGGAATATGATGATAATAATAATAATAATAATAATAATAATGGAGCTTCAGTTTCGAAAAGATAATGCAGGTGAAATGAGTTACAAAGGACACGTGACTCAAATCCTAACATTTGGTCATGGTCATCTTGCACCTCCCCCTCAGCATAACTTTCAACATCTTTTGACAGTGCATAAGAAACAGTTCCAGAAACCCACAAACTGCTATTGTACATGAGAGGTCTGAGGGAAAGAGAATCAGTGTGGAATGAAATCAAAATTTTGAATGAAGCTGGGTGTGGCACATGCTTGTAATCCCAATACATGGGAGGCTGAGACAGGAGGATTGCAAGTTCAAGGGCAGCCTCAGCAATTTAGTGAGGCCCGCTGCAATAGTGAGACCCCGTTACAAACTAAAAAGTGAAATAGGGCTGGGGGTATATCTCAGAGGTAGAATGCCCCTGGATTCCATCCCCAGAACACACACAAAAAAATATTTTTTGAATGAGACACAGGGAGCCGCCATCCTAACCAAATATATAGAGCTCACAGACCTCATGTCTGAAATGTAGTATGTTGATATCCTCCCATCTCTCTAACTAAACTTTCATGTTTATTCTGCTGATGGGAAGCAATGGTGCTGACTGTCCTTTCTCCATCCATCATCTCCCTCAGCACATAATGGGTTCTCTGTGGGATTATGAACAAAGAATTCAGTTTCAACATTGCTCCCATTGACTGGTGTCCAAAGAAGGTCCTTCTGTCCTAACATGAAAACAGGATCAGGTAAGAACTTCCTGATGAGGAAAACCATATGAGAGGGAGACATAGGAACGGAGTCCACTGGACTAAAGACATCAAACTGAAGAGCTGCAGGCACAGGTTGATCATGGGTTATCACGTGATCATGGAAATTCAACGCATGAAGCAAATTCTTAGCCAAATGACTCTCTTGTGCAACCATCACCACTATCCCTCTCCAAGAATCATTCATCTTCCCATAATGCCACTTTGCGCCCATTTAAAGACTCCCATTCCTCCTTTCCCTGGCCTGATAAACCATCTTTATACTATGCAGCACATGAAAAAAAAAACAAGAAACTACCATAAGATTTAATCTAGGAGGAAGGATTTAATTTCCAGATGTTAAGTACTACTGCCCTTCACAGAATGCATTTCTCAGGAATGCCTCAGGACCTGAGGTTAGGCTGTTCTCCTGTGGAGCCTCCTCAGGGCACTCTTAATGTCCCTGTTCCGCAGGCTGTAGATGAAGGGATTCAGCAAAGTAGGGATCAGAATATACATGAGCGAAGCCACTGCACCCTCCCTAGTGGAAGATGACATATCTGTATAAAGGTACACTCCGATGCCTAACCCATAAAATAAGCAAACAACTGACAGGTGAGACCAGCAGGTGGAGAAGGCTTTGCATTTCCCACTTGAGGATGGGATTCTTAGAATGGAGGAAACAATTTTATAGTAGGAGAAAAAGATCCCCAAGAGAGGGAGAAAACCATACACAGTGGCCACAAAATATATGATTATGCTTTTGGAAAAGGTATCAGAACACACAAGACTAAGGACCTGGGATGGGTCACAGAAGAAATTAGCAACTTCCACATCCCTGAAGATGGTAAAGTGTAAGGCAAACAAGTTGTGCAGCTGGGATTCAAAAATGCTAGAAAATAATGATAGGACAACTAAGAAGACACAGAGGCGAGGGTTCATGATGACTGTGTAGTGCAGGGGGTGACAGATGGCCACAAACCGGTCATAGGCCATCACAGTCAGAAGCAGGTCATCCATACACGCAAAAAGGATAAAAAAGACATCTGTGTCAGGCAGCCCACATAGGAGATGACTCGGCTGTGAGTGAGGAGGTCCACGATCATCTTTGGGACTGTGGTGGAGATGAAACCAGTGTCGGCCAAAGAGAGGTTGCAGAGGAAGAAGTACATGGGGGTATGGAGGTGGGAGTTGGAGCTGATGGCCAGGACGATGAGCAGGTTCCCCAGCACCGTGACCAGGTACATGAACATGAAGAGTCCAGAGAGCACAGGCTGCAGTTCTGGATCCTCTGAGAGTTTCATGAGATGGAATTCTGTCACATGTGTTAGATTTTGTGCCTCTATATTGCTCGGACACCTGTTGAAAAAGAAGAGGATTGAAAAAAGGAAAAATAAATAGGCACTAAGTACTCAAACAATGGTAAAAAATTCATTTTATGTAGAATATTCCAAATACTGTGAAAATTCTAGAACATTATCTGTACATGAAATACAAGTTGATATTTCATATCAGAACACAAGATGTGCCTGCTATCTTCCAGGAGTCTGTAAGCTGCCCATTTTTTTCTGATTTCCCTCCTTTGTAAATTAAGTCCTCAATCACTTTTTTTTTGCATTTTTACAGTTATTTAATGTATAGCTGGGCAATGTGCCACATGCCTGTAATCCTAGTACTTGGGAGGCTGAGGCAGTAGGATCACAGATTGGAGGCCAACGTCAGCAATGTAGCTAGACCCTGTTTCAAAATGAAAAAGTAAAATAGGGCTGGGGTCTATCTCAGCAGTGGAATGCCCCTGGGATCAATCCCCAGTACCACAAAACAGAACAAAAAGTATTTAATGTTAACGTATATCTGTGGCTTTCATAGACTTCAAATTTTGATAAATATGTTTAAGTAAAATGCACATAACCAAAGTCAAAAGTGACACATATGAGGATTATGTGTTCACAGTATCTCTCAGTGATGAATCAATAATGAAATGCTAAAAATTCTGATGAAATTGTTATTTCATGCAGGTTTATTTGTATCGACACATTACTAACTCAATAAAATATTTATTGAGGAATACAATTCATTGCTTTTTTTCTCTCTCATTTTTATTCTCTAATGACTTAGAAATGTAGCTTAATGTTTTTCTGATTATAAACCCTCCTGGGTATGGACTTCTTGTACAAAATTATATGTTTGCCTATGATATGGATAAGTCTGTGCAGATTAATGGAAATTAGATGAGCTACACAACAAGGACTCTGGCCTGACTCTCAGGAATCCATCAAATCACTCCCTGATGCTGTGGTGACTGTCACCCTCATCTCCACCACAATCCCTTCACAATCATGCATGTGTGGGTGTGTCATGAATATAGTACTGGGGATAGAACCCAGGGACATCCTACCTCCAAGATAATCCCCTGGCACTTTTTATTTTTTGTTCTGAAACAGGGTCTTGCTAGGTTGCTATGATTCCCACTATGCTGCTGAGGCTGGCCTTGAACATACAATCCTCCTGTCTCTCCTTCCTAAGAAGCCAGGGATTACACACCTGGCTTCTTCACAATCTTTTTGAGTGCTTGAGGAACACTGTAGATACACCATTTTCTGCTTTCATGGAAAAGATGTCAACAATGAATAGAGTAGTATAGGAGGAAAGGAAAACTTTGAATGAGTTAACACAGAACATAAACTTCCATTTAGCATAGCTGAAAATTGGCTTGAAACTCTACTCCCCTCTGTCTACCCACACTGTCAAGTTGGTTCTGGGGATGACATAGCCACAATTCTCATGAGCCTCCCTCCATCCAGCCCCCATCATTACTCACTGGTGTAAGCTGCTTCCTTGCTGTGTCATGAGGAAAGGATGCAGACCCAGTGCCACCCCCCGTCTCACACAACGCCAAGTCTCAGCTGCGTCCACAACATTCACAAGAACGTGCTGTCATTATGTGAGTTTCCAGATGCAGAGGACCGTGGAGGAGGAGACACAGTGTGCAGCTCACTGGGTGGGAACCATCAGGCTGGAGAGATGGAGGGCCAGGCTGTTTATGTACTATAACCTGACATTGGAGGCACAATGCGCAGAGGTCATCATTAACCAAATTGGTCCATCGCATGCCAGTCTCTGAGGACTTCTTCATATTAGTGCAAGAAAACAAAGGATGATGAAATGAATGGCAAACAAAGTTTTAGGACTTTTCTTTATTCAGGAAGAAGTTCTGAGTCCTATTCACTGCATTTGTTTCTTTCCTTTCCTTCTTTTTTATTTTTCTTTTTTCAGATATACTTTTATTAGTGCATCGTTACCATATATCATATTGAGGTTTAGCATGATAAAATCCTATGAGCACACAGACCATGTGTTTTTCTTTATTGGTACATTGTAATTATACATCATAGTGAGGTTCGAAGTGACAGAAACATACACACACACTCAATGTTTACCTTAGGGTCCCACTAGTTCCCCTTCCCCACCTGTGCTTATTACTAAGATTGGTAGTGATATGTTCTTCTATAGACGTGACATTATTTGAGCTGTTTCCTTCATCCATTCTCTTTTTCCACTCCCAAACTCCCTCTCCAATCCCCTCATCCTATTCTTCTGGTTTCTTTCACAGATTTTCAAGGAAATTTATTGGTGCATTGCAATTACACATTATACTGAGGTTCAGAGTGATAGAAACAGAAATCCCATCTAACTCCAGTTATAATGACGATCGTTCCCTCTGTTTTAAAGATACTTTTATATTTTGTTTCCATTGCATATTGTGGTAAAATATATAAAACAAAAATTGGTTGTCACCATTTTTATGTGCACCATCCTGCAGTACTGTTTGCATTCATCTTGTTGTATAGTTTTCATGCACCCAACTCCAGAAATATTTCTTCTTCCCAAATTGAAAATTTGTACACAGTTTTCAACTTACCATTCTTACTTCCCCCAGCCAGGAAACCACCTTTACATTATGAAGCAAAGAGAAAATAAACACAAAAAAATACCACAATACTTTATTCCAGAAGGACAGATTTAATTTCCAGATGTTAAGTACTGCCGCCTTTTCCAGCACACATTCAGCAGGGATGCCTCAGGACCTGAGGTTAGGCTGTTCTCTGTGGAGCCTCCTCAGGGCACTCTTAATGTCCCTGTTCCGCAGGCTGTAGATGAAGGGATTCAGCAAAGTAGGGAACACAGAGTACATCAATGAGGCCACTGCACCCTTCCTGGAGGAAGATGACGTATCTGAAAAAAGGTACACTCCAATGCCTGACCCATAAAATAAGCAAACAACTGACAGGTGGGACCAACAGGTGGAGAAGGCTTTGCATTTCCCACCAGAGGATGGGATTCTCAGAATAGAAGAAACAATTTTATAATAAGAGAAAGAGATCCCCAAGAGAGGGAGAAAACCATACACAGTGACCACAAAATTTATGACTATGTTTTTGGAAAAGGTATCAGAACACACAAGTCTAAGGACCAGAGGTGGATCACAGAAGAAGTTAGCAATTTCCACATCCCTGAAGTTGTTAAAGTGTAAGGCAAACAGATTGTGCAGTTGGGATTCAAAAATGCTAGAAAAAAATGACAAAAAAACTAGAAAGACACAGAGGCGAGGGTTCATGATGACTGTGTAGTGCAGGGGGTGACAGATGGCCACGAACCGGTCATAGGCCATCACTGTCAGAAGCATGACATCCATACATGCAAAAAGGATAAAAAGAGACATCTGTGTCAGGCATCCTGCATAGGAGATGGCTCTGCTGTGAGTGAGGAGGTCCACAATCATCTTTGGGATCGTGGTGGAGATGAAACCAATGTCTGCCAAGGACAGGTTGGAGAGGAAGAAGTACATGGGGGTGTGGAGGTAGGAGTCAGAGCTGACGGCCAGGATGATGAGCAGGTTCCCGAGCACTGTGACCAGGTATATGGATAGGAAGAGTCCAGAGAGCACGGGCTGCAGTGCTGGATCCTCTGAGAGTTTCATGAGATAGAATTCTGACACATGTGTTAGATTTTGTGCCTCTATATTGCTCGGACACCTTTTGAAAAAGAAAAGAGGATTGAAAAAGGAAAAATAAATAGGCACTAAGTACTCAAACAATGGTAAAAATTTATTTCATGTAGAATATTCTAGGACCATATTTCCTGTACATGAAATTCAAGTTGATATTTTATATCAAAACACAAGATGTGCCTGCTATCTTCCAGGAGTCTGTCAGCGGCCCATTTTTTTCTGATTTCCCTCTTTGTAAATTAAGTCCTCAATCATTTTCTTTTTTTGCATTTTTACCATCATTTAATGTATATCTGGGCAGTGTGCCACAGTGTGCCTGTAATCCTAGTACTTTGGAGGTTGAGGCAAGAGGATCACAGGTTGGAGGCCAACCTCAGCAATAGATAGCCCCTGTTTCAAAATAAAAAGGTAAAATAGGGCTGGGGGTATATCTCAGAAGTAGAATGCCCCTGAGTTCAATTCCCAGTACAGCATAGTAGAACAAAAAGTATTTAATATTAACTTGTATCCTTAGCTTTCATGAACTTCAACTTTTGACAAATATGTTTAAGGATAATAGACAAAACAAAAGTTAAAACTATCCACATATGTGGAATACACATTCACTGTACCTCTCAGTGATGAATCAATAATGAAATTCCAGCAAATCTTATGAAATTGTTATTTCATGCAGGTGTTTTTTGTATCAACACATTACTAACTCAGTAAAATATCTATTGAGGAATACAACTCATTGCTTTTTCTCTCTCATTTTTATTCTCTAACGACCTAGAAATGTAGCGTAATGTTTTTCTGATTATAAACCCTCCTGGGTGTGGTTGGGGTCTTCGCATCAGGACACACTCCAAATCCCATGTTTGAGTCTTTCCCTTTTATGCCATTTACTAGAATTTCACATCGATACTTCCAGGTACTTCATTGCGTTTCTCTTACCTTAGCTCCATGTATCCCACTATAGGTTAATAATGTATGACGACACACTATGATGTAATAGAGAAAAATGCAAATGAAGAAGGTAGAGGAAATAAGGTAACCACACCTGGGCCATTTGTGCATCTAAAACGGAGACAATAGTCAAAATGGAGACACTGGTAGCTTACAGTGTTATTGAAATGGTCTTAAAACTTTCATTCAAATTGCATAGATTAGTGGTTCACAGTCTTATTTACAAATGTACTTACCTGGGAATATTTTAAGATGTCAAAACACCCTGTCATTGGAACAAATCCAGTTTAATCAGAGAATGTGCACTGAAGTTTTTGTTGATCTCTTCCTCGTCTAGGTTGAGAGCAGGTGCCTCGGAATGCTTCCTGGCCTTTGATTAGCCCCCCTTATTGTTGATTACTATGACTGTCAGAGACATCCGCTACCCATATCGAAATAGAAACATTTAGCAATGTGTGCTTCACAATTGATATTTCAGTGGGATTGAGTTTTCATCTATGAAATTTCATTATTGGTGTCTCTGCCTGATTCTATTCTGCTGCACACACGCTCTCCACAAGAAACTGCCATCCTAATGCCGTGAGTATATTTTACATGTATTTATTTATTCATTTTGTAGGTATTGGGAATCAAAATCAGGACCTTGCACATGCTAAGCAAACACTGCACTACATACCGTCTACCACAAGTGTTCAGTCTTGTTTTCACAGTCGCTAGGATACATGAAGTCACCAGCCACATTGCTCAGGTTGAGACTGAGCTAGCCTTGGTGTAGTACCCGTGAGACTCCTGGGTCCTAGCCACTACACCACCAGAGGAGCATCTAGCCTTGGTGAAGTAACTACTAGTTGTTGCTGACTTAGTCCCAGGGTATATATTTTAGTGTAAAAACTGATTTTAAAAAGACAAGTTAGTAAAATACTTGAATTGGCTCTGTTTTGGTATTCTTATACAAAATTATATGTTCAACTATGACTTGGACAAGTCTCTGCAGATTAAGAGAAATGAGATGAGCTACACAACAAGGACTCTGGCCTGACTCTCAGGAATCCCTCAAATCACTCCCTGATGCTGTGGTTACTGTCCCCCTCCTCCTCACCACCACCATCCCTTCACAGTCATGCGTGTGTGGGTGTGTCACGAGTGTGGTACTGGTGCTTGAACCCAGGAACATCCTACCTCGACGCTAATCCCCTGGCACATTTTATATTTTGTTCTGAAACAGGGTTTTGCTAGGTTGCTAAGATTCTCACTATGCTGCTAACGCTAGCCTTGAACCTACAATCCTGCTGTCTCACCTACCCATGTACTGGGATTACACACCTGGCTTCCATTTTCTGTTTTCATGGAAAAGATTTCAACAGTGAATAGAGTAGTATAGCAGGAAAGGAAAACTTTGAATGAGTTAACACAGAACACAAACTTTCACTTAGCATAGCTGAAAGTTGGCTTGAAACTCTACACCCTTCTGATTTTCCAAACTATCATGTTGGTTCTGGGGATGAGGAAGCCGCACTTCTCATGAGCCTCCCTCCCTCCAGCCCCCATCATTACTCACTGGTGTAAGCTGCTTCCTTGTTGTGTCATGAGGAAAGGATGCAGACCCAGTGCCACCCCCCGTCTCACACACCACCAAAGCTCTGCTGCTTCCGCAGGTTTCACAAGAAAGTGGTGTCATGTGTGAGTTTCCAGATGCAGAGGACCGTGGAGGAGAGACACAGTGTGCAGCTCACTGGGTGGGAACCATCAAGCTGGAGGGATGGAGGTCCAGGCTGCTTATGTTTTATAACCTGACCTTGGAGGCACAATGAGCAGCGGTCATCATTAACCAAATTGGTCCATGGCATCCCAGTCTCTGAGGACTTCTTCATATTGGTGGAGGAAAACAGAGGATGATGAAATGAATGACCAAGAAAGTTTAAGACTTTTCCTCTCTTCAGGATGAAGCTCTGGGTCCTATTCACTGGATTTATTTCTTTCATTTCCTTCTTTTTTCATTTTCAATTTTTAAATATACTTTTATTAGTGAATTGTAACCATACATCATATCGAGATTTAGCATGATAAAAACATACATGAACACAGACTAGTTGTTCTTCTTTATTGGAGCATTGTAACTATACATCATAGTGACGTTCGAAGTGATACAAACATGCACACACACTCAGTGTTTACTTTAGGATCCCACTCGTCCCCCTCCCCCACCTGTGCATATTACTGAGATTGGTAGTGATACGTTCTTCTATAGACATGGTATTATTTGATCTATTTCCTTCATCCATTCTCTTCCCCCCCCCAAACTCCCTCATCCTATTCTTCCGGTTTCTTTCATCATTTTCCAAGTAATTTTATTGGTGCATTGTAATTACACATTATACTGAGTTTCAGAGTGATAGGAACATACACACACACATTACTTGCTGTGTTTCCCTCACGATCTCAAACCCTGCCTTTTCCTCCCCACACATGTTATTGAAATTGGTATTTATACCTTCATATATGTACACAGTATTATTTGAACTTCATCTTTCGTCAATCCTTTCATTTCCCATTTTCTCCCTAACTTCCACATGTGAGAGAAAATATAGGACACTTTTTTTTTTTCTGAGACTGGGTGATCTCACTTAGCAAAATATTCTCTAGTTCCATCCATTTTCCTGCAAATGACATAATTTTAATCTTCTCTATGGCTGCATATAACTGCATTGCATGTCTAAAACATGCTTTTGTAATCTATTCATCTGTTGACCCCTATGCTGGTTCCATAATTTTCCTATTGTGAATTGTGCTACTATTAACATGGGCGTGCAAGTACCACTATAGTATTCGAACTTAATCAAGAGCCTTAAGAGAGAGCCTACAGAATGGGAGAAAATCTTTACCAGCTACTCCTCTGAGAGAGGACTAATTTCTAGAATATATAAAGAAATAAAAAAATTTGCCACTAAAAAAATCCAACCACAAAATGGGCAATTGAAATGAATAGACTCATCAAAAGAAATACAAATGGCCAACATGTATATTTTAAAGTCTTCAACATCACTAGCAATCAGGGAAATGCTAATCAAGCTGTACTGAGATCCCATCTAATTCGTTATAACGACAATCCTTCCCTCCTCTTTAAAGATGCATCTGTATTTTTTTCCATTGCATATTGTGGTAAAATATATAGAACAAAAATTATGATTGTCACCATTTTTATGTGAACCATCCTGTAGTACTGACTGAATTTGCCATGTTGTTTAGTTTTCATGCACCCAACTCCAGAAATATTTCTTCTTCCCAAATTGAAAATTTGTGCACATTTTTCAATTTACCATTCCTATTTTCCCTCAGCCAGGAAACCACCTTTACATTATGAAGCAAAGAGAAAATAAAGACAAAAAACTACCATAATAGTGTAATCAAAGAGGAAGGATTTAATTTCCAGATGTTAAGTACTGATGTCTTGCCCAGCATACATTCAGCAGGGATGCCTCAGGACCTGAGGTTAGGCTGATCTCCTGTGGAGCCTCCTCAAGGCACTCTTAATATCCCTGTTCCGCAGGCTGTAGATGAAGGGATTCAGCAAAGTAGGAAACACGGAGTACATCAGAGAAGCCACGGCACCCTTCCTGGAGGAAGATGATGTAACTGACACAAGGTACACTCCCATGCCCGACCCATAAAATAAGCAAACCACTGACAGGTGAGACCAGCAGGTGGAGAAGGCTTTGCATTTCCCACCTGAGGATGGGATTCTCAGAATAGAAGAAATAATTTTGTAGTAAGACAAAAATATCCCTGAAACAGGGAAAATACCATAGACAGTGATCACAAAATATATGACTATGTTTTTGGATAAGGTATCAGAACACACAAGACTAAGGACCTGGGATGGGTCACAGAAGAAATTAGCAATTTCCACATTCCTAAAGTAGGTAAAGTGTAAAGCAAACAAATTGTGTAGCTGGGATTCAAAAATGCTAGAAAAAAGTGATAGGGAAACTAAGAAGACACAGAGGCGAGGGTTCATGATGACTGTGTAGTGCAGGGGGTGACAGATGGCCACGAACCGATCATAGGCCATCACAATCAGAAGCATGACATCCATACACACAAAAAAGATAAAAAGAGACATCTGTGTCAGGCAGCCTGCATAGGAGATGACTCTGCTGTGAGTGAGGAGGTCCACGATCATCTTTGGGACCGTGGTGGAGATGAAACCGATGTCCGCCAAGGACAGGTTGCAGAGGAAGAAGTACATGGGGGTGTGGAGGCGGGAGTCAGAGCTGATGGCCAGGATGATGAGCAGGTTCCCCAGCACCGCAACCATGTATATGGACAGGAAGAGTCCAGAGAGGACGGGCTGCAGTTCTGGATCCTCTGAGAGTTTCATGAGATAGAATTCTGACACATGTGTTAGATTTTCTGCCTCTATATCACTCAGACACCTTTTTAAAAAGTAAAGAGGTTTGGAAAAAGGAAAAAAAAAATTAATGGGCACTGAGTACTCAAAAATGGTACAAATTCATTTCACATAGAATATTCAAAATACTGTGTAAATTCAAGGACCACATTATCTGTACTTGAAATTCAAGTTGATACTTAAATAAGAACAGAAGATGTGCCTGCTATCTTCCAGGAGACTGTCAGATTCCAGTATGTTCTGATTTCTTTCTTTTGGAAATTAAGTCCTCAATCACTATTTTTGCTTTTTTTAGTGTGTGTGGTACCCGGGATTGAACCCAGGGATATTCTACCTCCAAGATGCAGCCCCAGCCCTATTTTTTATTCCTTATTTTGAAACAGGGTCTCACTAAGTTACGGAGGGCCTCAATAAGTAGATGAGGCTGGCCGCAAACCCAGATCCTCCGGTTTCAGCCTCCCAAGTACTGGGATTACAAGTGTGCACCACCTGGCCTGGCTTACAATTTTTGCATTTTAACAATCATTTAATGTATAGCTGGGCAGGGTGGTACACATCGATAATCTCGGTACTTGGGAGGCTGAGACAGGAGCATCAGAGTTTGGATGCCAGCCACAGCAATGTAGCCAGACCCTTACTTTTTCAAAATGAAAAAGTAAAGTAGGGCTGGGGGTGTAAATCAGAGGTAGAATGCCCCAAGGTTCAATACCCAGTACCACAAAAAAAAAAACATGGTTAATGTTTACTTGTATCCTCAACTTTCATGGAGTTCAAATTTTGATAAATACAGTTAAGTAAAATGTACATAACCGAAGTCAAAACTGCCCATATATGTGGAGTATGTGTTCACGGTACCTCTCAGCGGTGAATTAATAATGAAATGCTAAAAATTCTAATGAAATTTTCATTTCATGCAGGTTTTTTTTGTATCAACACATTGCAAACTGAGTAAAATATTTATTGAGGAATACAATCCATTGCTTTTTTCTCTCATTTTGTATTCTATAATGATCTAAAAATACAGCTTAATGTTTTTCTGATTGTAAACCTTCCTGGGCATGGTTGGGGTCTTCAGCAGTAGGACAGACTTCAAATTCCAAGATTAAGTCTTCCCCTTTCATGATATGTACTAGAATTTCACTTCAGTACTTCCAGGTATTGAATTGCATTTCTCTAACCTCAGCTACAAGAATCCCACTCTAGGTTATTAATGTGTGAAAACACACTATGGTATAATTTAGAAAAATGCAAATGAAGATTGTAGATGACATAAGGTATCCATATCTGGACCATTTGTGGAAGCAATAAACAGAGAAAAAATGACCTGGGAGCTTAAAGAGTTATTGAAACGGTCTTAAAACTTTCTATTTAGAGTGCATAGATATGTGGTTCACAGTCTTGTTTACAAATGTATTTACCTGGGAAGATTATAAGATGTCAAGACACCTGTGATAGGAGGAAATCCAATTTAATCACAGAATGTGATTAAATTAATTGTGTTTTGGTTGATCCCTTCCGAGTCCAGGTTGAGAACCAGTGCCTTGGAATGCTTGCTGGCCTCTAAATAGGTTCCGTTAGTGTTGTTTACGATGACTGTCAGAGACAACCACCACCCATATTGAAATACAAACGTTTAGCAATGTGTGCTGCACAACAAATATTTCAGTGGGACTTGAGTTTTCATCTATGAAATTTCACTTCTTGGTGTCTCTGCACAATTACATTCTCCTGCACACACGCTCCTCCAAAGAAACTACCATCCTAATGCTGTGAGTATGTTTGTGCATGTATTTATTTATTCATTTTGGAGGTAGTTGAAATAAAAAACAGGACCTTGCACATGCTAAGTAAACACTGTACCACTGATCTACACCCCAGCTGGCAGCAATGGGTATATATTTTCATACATATCAGTGCTGATGTGTGTATCCATCAGCAGTTTTCTTCAGCATCATCTAAAAAGGACTTGAAGCTGCACTAAGAAGTCCATGACACAATGCCTGTTGCCCCTGAAGTGGACTAATCCCTATTGTCATGTGGATTTAAGTCTCTCCGTGAAGGACATGCAGCTACTTCAAATGATTTAGAGGATGCACATCATGTCCCCAAGGAGGATCCTCATCTAACTAGTGAGTGTATTACCACATAAATTTTTTCAAAATCCCTTTGCATATCCCGCACTCAAACAAATCAAACAAATAAAAAATTGAGATAATACATGTGTGTGACTTCTCTGCTGGTCAAATAGTTGGAAATATTTCTTTGCATGTCTCATCACTAATAGGATGGGATTATTATGTTATCTTTATTAAATGCTTTGTTGTTTTTTTAAAAAATGAATGTGCATATGAGGTGAATTTTTAGTTTTCTTTTAAAATTATTTAATTAGTGCATTGCAATTATAAGTCATGAGGCTCAACGTGATAAAAAATTCACAAGTGATTATTTGAGTTTTAGTGCACGTTCCATTCCAGTATACCTCACAAATACTTGGTTTTGCAATAAAAAGCAGTTCAAGTCATATGCAATCAATTGCTGTTGGTGTATACCGTCAAAAATATTCCTGATGGTAATAGACTTGCAGGGTATTTGGTCATAATATTTACAGGATTATTGAACCCGAAATTTCATCTAGTGTAGGGAAGAATAGTTTCATTGGCTCCTGTAGAGGACACAGTATCCTGAAGTGCGAGTCAGGAAATCAACAGTTTCTTCTGGGAGCATGAACCTGTGACTCTATGCACAATGTGTGTAGATATCCCAAACTCCCTGGGGACATTCAGCTTAATGAAAATAGGAACAAAAACGCCCGTGGTGTCCAGATATAGAGCATAGAAGGAAAGTTTGGGATCTAATAAACCTTAGTCATTATGCCTTTTTTTCAAATAAAGAATTCCGTCATCATGGAAATAGTGAGCTAATTGATTAAAGCAATTGTGGAAAGCCAGCGAGCTCTGGAATGACAGGACTTCAAACTGTGAAAAGCTTAAACATTGACATTACTCGCGGCTCCTCTGTCTTCTTTCTTCTTTCTTTTCTTTCTTCCTTTCTCCTTCCTCCCTCCCTCACTTCCTTCCTTTCTTTCATCTTTCTTTTATTCTTTCACTCTTTGTGTGATATTTGGAATTGAACCCAGAATCATTCTACCTCTGAGCAAAACCCTGGACCCTTTTTTAAAATTTTATATTTTGTTTTTACTCAGGGTCTCACTAGATTACTGAGAAATGGTGAAATTGCTGAGGCTGGCGTTGAACCTGCCATCCTCCTGTCTCAGCCTCCCAAGTACTGGGATGACAGGTGTGTGCCTCCACACCCAATCTTTATTTTTAAACAGCCGTGAATATTTCTGCCATTATCTTTGAATATCCAAATAATGCAGATGCTCCTTCCTTCACAATCTTTTTGGATTGCTTGAGGAAAACTGTAGATGGAACATTTTCTGCTTTTATGGAAAATATGGCAACAAAAAACAGACTTTGGGGAAGAAAGGAAAATGTTGAATGAGTTAACACAGAGCACAAACTTCACACTTAGCTTAGCTGAAAGTTTTCTTGAAACTCTACTCCTCTCTGGCTACCCAAACTGTCATGTTGGTTCTGGGCATGAGGAACCCACATTTCTCATGAGTCTCCCTCCATCCAGCCCCTGTCATTACTTACTGGTGTAAGCTGCTTCCTTTCTGTGTCATGCGGAAGGATGGAGATCCAGTGCCACCCCCAGTCTCACGCACCACCAAAGCTCTGCTGCTTCTATAAGATTCACAAGAACGTGGTGTCATGTGTGAGATTCCTGATGCAGAGGACCGTGGAGGAGGAGACACAGTGTGCAGCTCACTGGGCAGGAACCATCAAGCAGGAGGGATGGAGGTTCAGGTTGGTTATGTACTATAAACTGACCGTGGAGGCACAATGCACAGAGGTCATCATTAACCAAATTGGTCCATGGCATCCCAGTCTCTAAGGACTCCTTCATATTAGTGGAGGAAAACAGAGGATGATGAAATGAATGGCAAACAAAGTTTTAGGGCCTTTCCCTATTCAGGAAAAAGTTCTGGGTCCTATTAGATTTGCTTCTTTACTTCTTTTTTGTTTTTCTTTTTTAAAATCTAATGAGCAATGTGTGCATGTATGATTCAGCTACCCTGACACTTATCAAAATGTATAATTACAATGCACCAATAAATGAATATATAAAAAATACAGTAAAATATACATTTACTAGTGCATTGTAACCATATATCATATGGAGGTTTAGCATGACAAAAACATACAGGCATGCAGCACTCTCAATGTATTTCTTTATTGGTGCATTGTAATTATACATCATAGTGAGGTTCAAATTGATACAAACATACACGCACACTTGGTATGTTCCCTGCAGATACCACTTGCCTCCCTTTCCTCCTGTACATATTAGTGAGATTGGTACTGATACTCTGTTATATGAACTTGGCATTATTTGAGTTGTTTCCTTCATTCATTCTCCTTCATCCCTCTAACCTCCCTCTCCCAATCGCCTTCCACTATTCTACTGATTTCTTTGCTCATTTTAAATTATTTTATTGGTGTATTTTAATTATGTATTATAATGAGGTTCAGAGGGATATAAACATACATGCACACAGCACTTGGTGTGTTTCCCTCCAGGTCTCATCCTCTCCCTCCCCCTCCCCACACATGTTATTGAGATTCGTGTTGATTCCTTCATAGATGGACATAGCATTATTTGAGCTCTTTCCTTCGTCAAGCCTGCTCTTTCTGTTGTCTTCTAGCTCCCACATATGAGAGTAAATATATGACCCTAGATTTTCTGGGATTGACTGATCTCACTTAGTATAGTATTCTCAGGTTCCATTAATTTTCCTGAAAATGAAGTAATTTTGATCTTCTCTATGGCGAAGTAATACTCCATTCCGTGTATATAACACATTTTCAATCCATTCATCCACTGATGGACCCCTGGGCTGTTTACATAATTTGGTTTCTGTGAACTGTGCTGCTATTAACATGGACATGCAAGTGTCACCATCGTATTCTGACTTAAGTGAGAGTCTTAAGAGACAGCTTCCAAAATGGGAGAAACCCTTTATTAGCTACTCCTCTGAGAGAGGACTAATATCTAATATATACAAAGAACTCAAAAACTTAACACTAAAAAAAAAAGAACCCAATAAAAATGGGCAATTGAACTACAAAATTCTCAAAAGAGTAAGTACAAATGGCCAATAAATTTATTTAAAAATCTTCAACATCATCAGCAATGAGGGAAATGCAAATCAATCTGTGCTGAGATTCTCATCTAACTCCAGTTATAATGCCAATCTTTCCCTCTTTAAAAAATACATCTATTTATTTCCATAGTATATTGTGGTAAAATATATAGAACAAAAAATTATGATTGTCACCATTTATATGTGTACACCATCCTGTAGTACTGATTGTACTCACCTTGTTTAGCTTTCTTGTACCCATTTCCAAAAATTTTTTTCTTCCCAAACTAAAATTTTGTTCATTTTTAAACTTCTCATTTTTATTTCCTTCCACCAGGGAAACCACCTTTATACTATGAAGAAGATGAGAAAATAAAGACAAGAAACAACCATAATAGTGTAATCCAGGAGGAAGGATTTAATTTCCAGATGTTCCAGATGTTAAGTACTGCCATCTTGTCCAGCACACATTCAGCAGGGATGCCTCAGGACCTGAGGTTAGGCTGATCTCCTGTGGAGCCTCCTCAAGGCACTCTTAATGTCCCTGTTCCTCAGGCTGTAGATGAAGGGATTCAGCAAAGTAGGGAACACAGAGTACATCAGAGAAGCCACTGCACCCTTCCTGGAGGACGATGACGTATCCGAAAAAAGGTACACTCCAACACCTGACCCATAAAATAAGAAAACAACTGACAGGTGCGACCAGCAGTTGGAGAAGGCTTTGCATTTCCCACCTGAGGATGGGATTCTCAAAATAGAAGACACAATTTTGTAGTAAGAAAAAGAGATCCCCGAGAGAGGGAGAACACCATAGACAGTGGCCAAAATATACATGACTATGTTTTTGGAAAAGGTATCAGAACACACAAGACTAAAGATCTGAGTTGGGTCACAGAAGAAATTAGCAATTTCCACATTGCTAAAGTAGGTAAAGTATAAGGCAAACAAATTGTGCATCTGGGAGTCAATAATGCTAAAAAAAAGTGACACAAAAACTAGGAAGACACAGAGGCGAGGGTTCATGATGACTGTGTAGTGCAGGGGGTGACAGATGGCCACGAACCGGTCATAGGCCATCACAGTCAGAAGCATGCCATCCATACATCCAAAAGCGAGAAAAAGGGACATCTGTGTCAGGCAGCCCGTGTAGGAGATGACTCTGCTGTGAGTTAAGATGTTCACAATCATCTTTGGGACTGTGGTGGAGATGAAACCGATGTCGGCCAAGGATAGGTTGGAGAGGAAGAAGTACATGGGGGTGTGGAGGTGGGAGTCAGAGCTGACGGCCAGGATGATGAGCAGGTTCCCCAGCACTGTGACCAGGTACATGGACAGGAAGAGTCCACAGAGAACAGGCTGCAGTTTTGGATCCTCTGAGAGTTTCATGAGATGGAATTCTGTCACATGTGTTAGATTTTGTGGTGCCATGTAGCTCGGACACCTTTTGAAAAAGAAGAGGTTGGAAAGTGGAAAAATAGCTGAGCACTAGGTACTCCAACAATGGTACAAATTAATTTCATGTAGAACATTTCAAATACTGTGTAAATTCTAGGACCACAGTATCCATACATGAAATTCATTTTCATATTTCATATCAGAACACAAGATGTGCCTGCTATCTTCCAGGAGACTTTCAGCTTACTGTGTTTTTTGATTTCCCGCCTATGTAAATGAAGTCCTCTATTACTTTTTTTGCATTTTTCAAATTATTTAATGTATAGCCGGGCAGGGTGGTACACGCCTGTAATCCGAACATTTGGGAAGCTGAGACAGGACAATCGCACGTTGGAGGCCTGCCTCTGCAATGTAGCCAGAGCCTTTTTCAAAATGGAAAAGTAAAACAGGGCTGGGGATGTAGCTGAGAGGTAGAATGCCCCAGGGTTCTATCCCCAGTACCACAAAAAATATATTTAATGTTGGCTGCTATCCTTAACTTTTGTATACTATAAATTTTGATGATTATATTTAAGTAAAATGTACATAACCAAAGTCAAAACTGTCCACATATGTGGAATGTGTGTTCCCTGTACCTCTCAGTGATGAATCTATAAATTCTGATGAAATTTTTATTTCACGTAGGTTTATTTGTGTCAACACATTTCTAACTCAGTAAAATATCTATTGAGGAATACAATTCATTGCATTTTCCTCTCGTTTTGTATTCTCTAATGACCTAGAAATACAGGTTAATGATTTTCTGATTATAAACCCTCCTGGGTATGGTTGGGGTCTTCAGCATCAGGACACACTCCAAATCCTAAGTGTGATCCTCTCTCTATAATGACATTTACTAGAAATTAACATTAAAACTTCCAGAAAAATACTTAATTTCTCTAAACTCAGATACATAAATATCACTGCAGGTTATTAATTTGATAAGCCACACTATGAAATAATTCAGAAAAATACAAATGAAGAGAGTACAGGACATAAGTAAGGTTTCTACACCTGGGCCATTTGCACACATAAAATGGAGACAATAAATACACGGTAGCTTATACTGTTATTGAATGGTTAAAACTTTCTATTTAAATTGCATAGTTTAGTGGTTCACAGTCTTGTTTACAAATGTATTTACCTGTGAATATTTTAAGATGTCAAGACAACCTGTGATTGGTGAAATCCAATTTAATCAGAGAATGTGCACTAAAGTTGTTGTTGATCCCCTCCTAGTTCAGGTTGAGAACCAGTGCCTTGGAATACTTCCTGGCCTTTTAATAGGCTCTGTTAGTGTTGTTTGCGATTACTGTCAGAGACAAGCACCACCCATATTGAAATACAAACGTTTAGCAATATGTGCCGCACAACGAATATTTCAGTGGGACTTGAGTTTTCATCTATGAATTTTCACTTCTTGGTGTCTCTGCACGATTCCATTTTCCTGCACGTACGCTCCCGACAAGAAACTACTATCCTAATGCTGTGAGTATGTTTTTGCATGTATTTATTTATTCATTTTGGAGGTATTTGGAA
The DNA here is from genome assembly GCA_004027185.1 of Glis glis. Taxonomy (NCBI): domain Eukaryota; kingdom Metazoa; phylum Chordata; class Mammalia; order Rodentia; family Gliridae; genus Glis; species Glis glis. Next base: position 11,450 of record PVJS01008802.1, on the reverse strand, counting down.
TCAAAACCAAGTCCTTGCACATGCTAAGTAAACACTGTACCACTGATCTACCCCCCCGACTGGCAGCAATGGGTATATATTTACATACATATCGGTGCTGATGTGTGTATCCATCAAGCAGTTTTCTTCAGCATCATCTAAAAAGCACTTGAAGCTGCACTAAGAAGTCCATAACACACCTATTGCCCCCGAAGTGGACTAATCCCTATTTCCATGTGGATTTAAGTCTCTCCAGGAAGGACATGCAGCAACTTCAAATGATTTAGAGGATGCACACCATGTCCTCAGGGAGGATCCTCATCCAACTAGTGAGTTCATCACTACATAAATTTTTCAAAATCCCTTTGCATATCCCGCACTCAAACAAATAAAAAATTTGAGATAATACGTGTGTGAGACTTCTCTGTTGGTCAGGTAGTTGGAAGTGTTTTTTTGCAAGTCTCATCACTAATGAGATAGAATATTTTGTTGTGTTTATTAAGTGCATTGTTTATAAAAATAAACGTATGTGCACATGAGGTGAATTATTAAAGGTTTCTTTTAAATTATTTCATTAGTACATTGCAATTAAGCATCAATGTCAGCTTCAAAATGATAAAAAAATTCAGATGTAATTTAGATTTGGTGCATGTTCCATTTCCCTATCCCTCACAAATACTTGGTTTTCCAATAAAAATCAGTTCAAGTCATATGCAATCTACTGTTGTTGGTGTATACCATCAAAAATATTCCTGATGGTAATAGACTTGCAGGATTATTCAACCAGAAAATTTCATCTGCTGTAGGGAAGAATGGTTTCATTGGCTCCAGTAGAGGACCCAATACCCTGAAGTGTGAGCCAGGAAATCAACATTTTCTTCTGGGATCATTAACCTGTGACTGTATGCATAATGTGTGCAGATGTCCCCAAATCTTTGGGGACATTCTGCTTAATGAAAATAGGAACAAAAATGCCCGTGGCGTCCAGATATAGAGCACAGAAGGGAAGTTTGGGATCTAATAAACATTGGTCATTATTTCATTTTTTCAAATAAAGAATTCTACTATCATGGAAATAGTGAGCTTATCGGTTAAAACAATTGTGAAAAGCCAGTGAACGCTGCAAGATTTGACTCCAAAGCGTGAACGGATCAAGCATTGATTTTACTTGCTACTTCTCTTTCTTCTTTCTTTTCTTTCTTCCTTTCTCCTTTCATGCTTTCTTTCTTCTTTCTTTTATTCTTTCATACTTTGTATGATATTGGGGATTAAACCCAGGGGCATTCCACCTCTGAGAAAAATGCTGGACCCTTTATTTTAATTTTCTTTTTCAAACAGGGTCTCACTCAGTTACTGAGAATATTGCTAAGTTGTTGAGGCTGGCCTTGAACATGCGATCTTCTGGTCTCAGCCTCACAAGTACTGGGATGACAGATGTTTGCCCCCATGCCCAATCTTGATTTTTTAACACCTGTGAATATATCTGCCATCATCTATGAATGACCAAATAATGCAGATGCTCAGGTGTCTGTGGTGTAGACACAAGCAAGCACTCTTACATCTTGTGTCTTATTCTTTTTTATTTCTATTCTCAGGGAAAAATTACTTCTTATTGGAAAATTACTCATTGTTGTTATACCATCCACCACAGGTGCTGAGTCTTGTTTTCACAGTCCCTAGTATACACGGACTCACCAGCCATGTATTCCTGTGGCTCAGGTTGACACTGAGCTAGCCCTGGTGTAGTAACTACAGGTTGTCACAGGTTTCATCACAACTTATCCATTTTAGTGTGAATATATGAGAAACTGATTTTGAAAGGACAAGTATGGAAAATACTGGAATTGTCTCCTCTTTGGTCTTCTTGTAGAAAATTATACGTGCACACATGATTTGGATAAGTCTGTGCAGATTAACTGAAATGAGACAAGCGACACAGCAAGTACTCTGATCTGACTCTCAGGAAACCCTCAAATATGCTCTTTGATGCTGTGGTTACTGTCACCCTCCTCCTCACCACCACCTGACCTTGACAATCATGTGTGATGGGTGTGGGGAGGTGGTGGTCCTGGGGATTGAACCCAGGGACATCCTGCCTCCAAGGTAAACCCCCAGCACTTTTTTTATTGTTGCTTTAAAACAGGGTATCACTAGGTTTCTAAGAGTCTCACTACCCTGCTGAGGCCGGCATCAAACCTGCAGTCCTCCTGCCGCAGCCTCCCAAGTACTGGGATTACATCTGTGGACACTACACCCAGTTCCTTCACAATCTTTTTGAAATGCTTGAGGAACACTGTAGATGGGACATTTTCTGCTTTTATGGAAAAGATGGCATCAACAAACATAGAATTAGGGGAGGAAAGGAAAATGTTGAACGAGTTAACACAGAGCACAAATTTCACACTTAGCATAGCTGAAAGTTGGCTTGAAACTCTACTCCTCTCTGGCTACCCAAACTGTCATGTTGGTTCTGGGGATGAGGAATCTATGATTCTCAGGAGCCTCCCTCCATCCATCCCCCATCAGCACTCACTGGTATAAGCTGTTTCCTTGCTGTGTCATGAGGCAAGTATGGAGATCCAGTGCCACCCCCTGTCTCATGCACTGCCAGAGCTCTGCTGCTTCTGCAAGATTCACAAGAAGGTGGTAACATTTGTGAGTTTCCAGATGCAGAGGACCGTGGAGGAGGAGACACAGTGTGCAGCTCACTGGGCGGGATCCATCAAGCAGGAGTGATGGAGGCCCAGGCTGCTTATGGACCTGACTTGGAGGCACAATGCACAGAGGTCATCATTAACCAAATTGGTCCATGGCATCCCAGTCTCTAAGGACTCCTTCATATTAGTGGAGGAAAACAGAGGATGATGAAATGAATGGCCAATAAAGTTTTAGGACTTTCCCTCCATTCAAGAAGAAGCTCTGGGTCCTGTTCACTAGATTTGTTTTTTTCTTCTTTTCCTTTTTTTTTTTAAATATACATTTATTAGTATATTATAACCATATATCATATGGAGGTTTAGTGTGATAATGCCATAGATGTACACAGCACTGAGTGTTTCTCTGCATTGGTGGGTAGTAATTATACATCATAGTGAGGTTCAAAGTGATACAAACACACACACACACACTTGATATGTTCCCCTCAGATCCCACGCGCCCTACATCCCTCCCTTTACATATTAGAGAGATTAGTAGTGATACTCTCTTACATGTACTTGGCATTATTTGGGCTGTTTCCTTCCTTCATTCTCCGTTTTCCCCTCCAACCTCCCTCTCCCAATTCCCTTCCCCTATTCTACAGATTTCTTTCCTTGTTGTTAAACTATTTTATTGGTGTATTGTAATTATGCATTACAATGAGGTTCAGAGGGATATAAGCATACATGCACGCAACACTTGGTGTGTTTCCCTCCAGGTCTCACCCTCTCCCTCCCCCTCCCCACACATGTTATTGAGATTCGTGTTGATTCCTTCCTATATGGACGGATCATTATTTGAGCTCTTTCCTTCATCAAGCCTGTTCTTTCTTTTGTCTTCTAGCTCCCACATATGAGAATAAATATATGACCCTTGATTTTCTGAGATTGACTGGTTTTATTTAGTATAATATTTTCTAGTTCTATTTATTTCCCTGAAAACGAAATAACTTTGATCTTCTCTATGGCTAAGAAATACTCCATTGCATGTATATAACATGTTTTTAATCCATTCATCCGCTGATGGACCCCTAGGCTGGTTACATAATTTGGCTTCTGTGAACAGTGCTACTATTAACATGGGCATGCAAGTGTCACCATTGTATTCTGATTTAAGCAAGAGTCTTAAGAGACAGCCTACAAAATGGGAGAAAACCTTTATTAGCTACTCCTCTGAGAGAGGACTAATATCTAGAATATACAAAGAATTCAAAATGTTAACATTAAAAAATAAAGAATCCAATTAAAAAATGGGCAATTGAACTACATAGAGTCTCCTCAAAAGAGTAATTACTAATGGCCAATAAATATATTTAAAAATCTTCAACATCAGTAGCAATCAGAAAAATGCAAATCAAACTGTACTGATGTCCCATCTAACTCCAGTTAAAATGCCAATCTTTCCCTCTTTTTAAAAATCCATCTGTGTTTATTTCCATAGTATATTGTGGTAAAATATATAGAATGAAATTATGATTGTCACCATTTATATATGCACCATCCTATAGTACTGATTGTATTCACCTTGTTTTGCTTTTGTGTACCCATTTCCAAAAATATTTCTTCTTCCCAAACTGAAAGTTTGTTCACATTTTTAAACTTGCCATTCTTATTTCCTTCTGCCAGAGAAACTACTATGAAGAAGATGAGAAAATAAAGACAAGTGATTACCATAATAGTGTAATCCAGGAGGGAGGATTTAATTTCCAGATGTTAAGTACTGTCATCTTGTCCAGCACACATTCAGCAGGGATGCCTCAGGACCTGAGGTTAGGCTGTTTCCTGTGGAGCCTCCTCAAGGCACTCTTAATGTCCCTGTTCCTCAGGCTGTAGATGAAGGGATTCAGCAAAGTAGGGAACACAGAGTACATCAGAGAAGCCACTGCACCCTTTCTGGAGGAAGACGATGTATCTGAAAAGAGGTACACTCCAACACCTGACCCATAAAATAAGAAAAAAACTGACAGATGTGACCAACATGTGGAGAAGGCTTTGCATTTCCCACCTGAGGATGGGATTCTCAGAATAGAAGAAACAATTTTATAGTAAGAAAAGGAGATCCCCGAGAGAGGGAGAACACCATAGACAGTGGCCAAAATATACATGAGTATGTTTTTGGAAAAAGTATCAGAACACACAAGACTAAGGATCTGAAGTGTGTCACAGAAGAAACTAGCAACTTCCACATCCCTGAAGTAGGCAAAATATAAGGTAAACAAAATGTGCAGCTGGGAATCAATAATGCTAAAAAAAATTGACACAAAAACTAGGAAGACACAGAGGCGAGGGTTCATGATGACTGTGTAGTGCAGGGGGTGACAGATGGCCACAAACCGGTCATAGGCCATCACAGCCAGAAGCATGCCATCCATACATGCAAAAAAGATAAAAAAAAGGCATCTGTGTCAGGCAGCCCACATAGGAGATGACTCTGCTGTGAGTTAAGATGTTCACAATCATCTTTGGGACCGTGGTGGAGATGAAACACACATCATTCAAGGACAGGTTGGAGAGGAAGAAGTACATGGGGGTGTGTAGGTGGGAGTCAGAGCTGACGGCCAAGATGATGAGCAGGTTCCCGAGCACCGTGACCAGGTACATGGACAGGAAGAGTCCACAAAGGACGGGCTGAAGTTCAGGATCCTCTGAGAGATTCATGAGGTGGAATTCTGTCACATGTGTTAGATTTTGTGCCTCTATATCACTCGGACACCTTTTGCAAAAGAAAAGAAGGTTGGAAAAATGAAAATAACTGAAGACTAAGTATTCAAACAATGGTACAAATTCATTTCATATTGAATATTCCAAATACTGTGTAAATCCTAGGACCACATTACCTGTACATGAAATTCCAGTTGATATTTCATATCAGAAAACAAGATGTGCCTGCTATCTTCCAAGTGACCGTCAGCTTCCCGTGTAATAGGGCTAGGGGTATGGCTTATAGGTAGAATGCCCTTGGTTTCAATACCCAGTACCACGAAACAAAACCAAGTATTAAGTGTTTACTTGTATCCTTAGCTTTCCTAGACTTCAAATTTTGATAAATATGTTTAAGTAAAATGCATATAACCAAAATAAAAATTGCTCACATAGGTGGAATGTGTGTTCACTGTACAGCTTAGTGATGAATCAATAATGAAATGCTAAAAATTCTGACGAAACTTTTTTACACAGATTTTTGTATCAACACATTACTAACAGTGAAATATCTATTGAGGAATACAATTTGTGGGTTTTTTCTCTCTTATTTTTATTCTCTAATGACCTAGAAATATAACTTAATGTTTTTCTGATTATAAACCCACCTGGGTGTGGTCGGGTCTTCAGCATCAGGACACACTCCAAATCCCAAGTTCGAGTGTTCTGCTTTTATGACATTTACTAGAATTTCACATCAATACTTCCAGGTACTTGAATTGCATTACTCTAACCTCAGCTACATGAATCCCACTCTAGGTTATTAATGTGTGACACTATGATATAATTCAGAAAAATGCAAGTGAAGAAAGTAAAAGAAATAAGGTAACTACGCATGGGTCATTTGTGCATCTAAAATGGAGACAATAGTTAAAATGGAGACACTGGTAGCTTACAGTGTTATTGAAATGGTCTAAAAACTTTTATTCAAATTGCATAGATTAGTGGTTCACAGTCTTGATTACAAATGTATATACCTGGGAATATTTTAAGATGCAAAACACCCTGTCCTTGGAACAAGACCAATTTAGAGAATGTGCACTAAAGTTTTTGCTGATCCCTTCCTAGTCCAGGTTGAGAACCACTGCCTTGGAATCCTTGCTGGTCTTCAAATAGGCTCTGTTATTGTTGTTTACTATTATAGTCATAGCCAACCACCACCCAGATTGAAATACAAACGTTTAGCAATGTGTGCTTCACAACTGATATTTCAGTGGGACTCGCGTTTTCATCTATGAATTTTTACCTCTTGGTGTCTCTGCACAAATCCCTTTTCCTACACACACGCTCCCCCAAAGGAACTACCATCACAATGCTGCAAGTATATTTTACATGTATTTATTTATTCATTTGGTAGGTATTGGGAATCAAAACCAGGACTTTGCACATGCTTCGCAAACACTGTACTACATACCGTCTACCACAAGTGTTGAGTCTGGTTTTCACAGTCTCTAGTATAAATGAAGGCACCAGTCACATTGTTCAGGTTGAGACTGAGCTACCCTTGGTGGAGTAACTACAAGTGGACACTGGCTTTGTCCCAAATTACCCATTTTAGTGTGAATATATGGAACACTGATTTTGAAAAGACAAGTGAGGAAATTACTTGAATTGGCTCTTTTTTTGGTGTTCTTGTAGAAAATTATATGTCCACCTATGACTTGGACAAGTCTCTGCAGATTAACGGAAATGAGATGAGCTACACAACAAGGACTCTGACCTGACTCTCAGGAATCCCGCACATGCACTTCATGATGCTATGGTGACTGTCACCCTCCTCCTCACCACCAACATCCCTTCACAATCATGGGTGTGTCGGTGTGTCACGGAGTGGTACTGGGGATTAAACCCAGGGACATCCCTCCTCCAAACTAAACTCCCAGCACTTTTTATTTTTTGTTTTGAAACAGGGTCTCACTAGGTTGCTAAGAGTCTCACGACCCTATTGAGGCTGGACTGTGATCCTCCTGTCTCAGCCTCCCAAGTACTGGGTTTACAGGAGAGCACCACCATGCCCAGATCCTTCAAAATCTTTTTGAAGTGCTTGAAGAACACTGTAGATACACCATTTTCTGTTTTCATGGATAAGATGTCAACAACAAATAAACCAGTATGGGAGGAAAGGAAAACTTTGAATGAGTTAACACAGAAAACAAACTTACACTTAGCATAGCTGAAAGTTGGCTTAAAACTCTACTCCTCTCTGGCTACCTAAACTGTCATGTTGGTTCTGGGCATGAGGAAGCCACACTTTGCATGAGCCTCCCTCCATCCATCCAGCCCCCATCAGCACTCACTGGTGTAAGCTGCTTCCTTGCTGTGTCATGAGGAAAGGATGCAGATTCAGTGCCACCCCCAGTCTCACACATCGCCAAGTCTTGGCTGTTTCCTCAGGCTGTGTTTCCAGATGCAGAGGACCATGAAGGAGGAGACACAGTGAGCAGCTCAGTGGGTGGGAACCATCAAGCTGGAGGGATGGAGGCCCAGGCTGCTTATGTAGTATAACCTGACCTTGGAGGCATAAAGCACAGAGGTCATCATTAACCAAATTGGTCCATGGCATCCCAGTCTCCAAAGACTTCTTCATATTAGTGGAGAAAAACAGAGGATGATGAAATGAATGTCTGCCAAAGTTTTAGGGCCTTTCCTGTTCAGGAAGAAGTTCTGGGTCATATTACTGGATTTGTTTCTTTCCTTTTCTTCTTTCTTCTTTTTCTTTTTTTACTACTAGTGCATTGTACCATATATCACATTGTACCATATATCACATTGAGGTTAAATGTGATGAAACATACACGCACACAGCACTTGGTGCCTTTCTTTATTAGTGTGTTTTAATTATACATCATAGTGAGGTTCAAAGTGATACAATCATACATGTACACTTGGTGTTCTCCTCAGTATGCCACTTGCCCCCCTCCCCTCCCTGTACATATTTGTGAGATTGGCGGTGATACATTCTCATACGGGCATGGCATTTCTTGTGTGTGTGATATTGAGGGTTGAACCTGGGGGCTTTCTACCTCCAAGCTACACCCCCAGTCCTATTTTTATTCTTTATTTTGAAATAAGGTCTCAGTAAGTTGCAGAGGGCCTCACTAAGTAGCTGAGGCTGGTTGGGAACCTGTATCCTCCTTTATCAGCCTCCCAAGTACTGGGAATACAAGCGTGCACCACCACGCTTGGCTGACATGACATTTTTTGAGCTGTTTCCTTTATCCATTCTCCTTTTTCCCCTCCCCACTTCCCTCCCCCAGTCCCCTTCCACTATTGCACTGGTGTCTTTCTTCATTTTAAAATTTATTTCATTGGTGCATAGTAATTATACATTAAAATGAGGTTCAGGGTGATAGAAACATACATGCACAATGCACTCTCCTCCACACATGTTATTGAGTTGGTATTGAATCTACCATGTATGCACATAGCATTATTGGAACTGTTTCCTTCATCAAGCCTTTTCTTTCTATTTTCTCTCAAGCTTCTACATATGAGAGAAAACAAAGGACCCTTGACTTTCTGACATTGGCTGATCTCACTTAGAATAATATTCTCTAGTTACATCCATTTTCCTGTAAATGACATAATTGTATTCTTCTTTATGACTGAGTACATCTCCATTTCGTATATAAACCATATTTTTGTTATCCATTCATCTATTGATGGACACCTATGCTGATTTTATAATTTGGCTATTTTTGTTCTGCTACAAACATGCATATCACTATATTATTCTGACTTTATCAAGAGTCTGAGGAGAGAACCTATAGAATAGGAGAAAATCTTTACCAGCTATTCCTCTAGTAAAAGTCTAATATCTGGAATATATAAAGAACCAAAAACCGTAGCACTAAAAAAGTCCACGCTTCTCAAAAGAAGAAAGACAAATAGCCAATAAATATAAGAAAAATTATTCAACATCACTAGCAATCAGAGAAATGTAAATCAAACTACACTGATATTTTGGCTAATTGTTTATAATGACATTCATTCCTTCTTTTTTAAAGATCCATCTGTATTTTATTTTTATTGAGTATTTTGGTAAAATGTATACAACAAAAAATTATAGTTGTTACCATTTATATGTGCACCATCCCATAATATTGATTGTATTCACCTTGTAGTTAAGTTTTCATGCATACCTGTTATGGTGAGATATAGAATATCCCCTGAAGAGATCATGTATTTGAGCTCTGTTCATGTATGTGATATCTATTAATGTCCAGAGTTGATATAATTAAGTCTTGAGGTTTGTAATCTCATCAGAAGATAAATCCATTGTAATGGATTTACTGAGTAGTAACCTAGGCAGGCGAGGTGTGGCTGAAGAAGGTGTATTCATGGGAGTGTGGCCTTAGGGACTGTGCTTTCGTCTTTGAATCCCCTTGCTTGTTTCTTGTCTCTTGCTTCTGGCCTCCATGATGTGAAAACAGAGCCCATGCTCTCTCTCCCTCTTTCTGCTTCCTGCTGACATGCCATGGCCTCAGATGGACTGAACCCTGAAGTCTTCAAAACTTTGACCAAATAAATCTCCCATCCCTTATGTTATGTGGTCAGTTGTTTTCAGATTATAGCAGTGATAATGCTGAATGAGACAGAAGTTGGTACCCAGAGTCTGGCCACTGCTTTATCTAAGTCTGACCATGTGTTTTGTGAATCTTGGAACTGGTTTGTGAGAGGAAGTTGGAAGGGCCAGAATGTGGTTAGAAAGAACAATGGGAGAGACTGTGCTTGGGAGATTTAAGAGAGCAAAGAGGAATCCATAGGAAAATGGAGTAAAGGCCATACATGTTACATTCTGGAAAAGAACTTATCAGTATTTTGCCCATGTCTGAAACTTTGTGTAAGGCAGAATTTAAAGATGATAGACTGATTAAACTGGAAGAGGAAATTTCAATACAGCAAAATATCCAAGCAGCATTATGGATATTGATGTCTGCATTCAGTCAAGTATGCATTGAATTTTAGAAGCAGAAAGCAAACCAGAGAGACTTTATTAATTTGCAGTTTGAACAAAAAGGTATGTGTAAAACTGGGACCCAGAGAGATGATACTGTGAAAGAAAGTAAGATGACTGAAAGGAAATCGAATGTTTTGCATAGGAACAAAAAAAGGAATGTGGTCGGGCCTTTCAAGCCCAAGTTTGAACCAAGACAACAAGGGCCCAGAGGTGGTGACTATGATTAGACAGGGTTTGGTGACAGTGACAGGAGTGAGACAGGGCCAGCAGTGGCCAGGACTGTGGCAGGCATAATGACATCTATGTTTGAAAAAAGCGTGAGTACCTCTCCGGCTGGTAGTCAATTTGGGCACTCACATAATGCTGGCTTTGCTGGGAAAAAGGGGTCAGGAAGGTTCCCCCCCCCCAGATTTCAAAGGAAGGCCTTGAAAGCCAGGAAAAATGTGGAAGGCTCAGAATCCCTACAAAAAGGCTGAAAATAAGGCAATTTGTAAAGGCAAGTTTGAAAAAAATAAAACCCTGAGATTTAGAAATGAGAAATGCCAGAAATGCGGAACAACTTGGAGGAAACCCTACAAGCTATAAGCCGTGGGGCCAGGTGGAAAGGGAGAGTACTCCACCAATTGCAATCAACCTGGCCACAGGGATGGAGTTGCCAAGGCCCCTTGGAGATTGCATCTCACCACCACCTGCCCCAGATGCCAGAAATGGAGACGCAGGATTAAATGCTTGGCCTGCTGGATTTCGATTCTGTTTTGATCCCATTCCTTCTTTCTATGGTCCTATGCCTCCCTTTTGGAATGTAAATGTGCCAGGGTACAGGGGAAGTGTGTAACTTACTTTTTGTTTTCACAGGGCTGCCCTATCAAGAGTTCATCTTGAGTCTCAGAGGAGAATTTGGACTTAGGACTTTTTTTTTTTTTTTTTTTTTTTTTTTTTTTGCGGTACCGGGGATTGAACGCAGGGGCGTTCTACCTCCGCGCTATGCCCCTGGCCCTATTTTTTATACTTTATTTTGAAACCGGGTCTCACGAAGTTGCGGAGGGCCTCACTAAGGAGAGAGAGACAGAGAGACAGACAGACAGACAGACAGGGAGAGAGACAGTGAGAGCTGA